>JAZGVS010000423.1:0-14981 GCA_037356235.1 Bacterosira constricta
CGCCAGAAGAATTCCTGAAAACGTACATGGGTACCCATGCTCCGGTCAAGGGCACATCCACCCCCCTGTTGTAAAATCTTGTACAATCCTCTAGCGGCTAGCGCTAGCGGGCTATAGCGGGGCTCATGCCATGGCTCCTCCCTGCTCCTCCCACTGCAAGGCCAGTAGCTGCCAGTGATAGCCAGTACTAAGTAATATACAAATGGACGGATCAGTGGGCACCAACATCGTCACAATTGAGAAGGTCCGTTTCGAACAGCTCGTCGCGGACAACACCAGACTAACGAACGATGTCGCCACCCTAACTAGCACGATCTCGCTCCTGAGCAAAGAAGTGCAGGATCTCAAAAATAAACTTGGCATCAAACGAATAGGATCGGCTAAACAAGATGTGTCGTTATTAGAAGATCTACCAGAGGTCGTGCTGTCGTCCATATCACATTATCTCTCCAAAACAACACGAGCGTTGCTGGGTGTTGCACTGACCGCGCCCTCTTCGTCTTGGGAGAAATGCGGTTGGAAGATATCACCTTCTAAAGCTAGCAAGGTTGTCTTGGCCAATCCATATTATGGAAATTTTGAACAGAGTTGTGGTTTTTGGCGTTGCTCTGAACGGGAGCGGAACTTACCATCTCGTAATAAGTACGATGAAAGTTGGGTAGTGCTGGACTTTATGGACGTTGAAGAACGTGTTAGGATGAGTTTGTCAGATGTTGATATTGGCGCTCTCTTGACTTGTATTGACGCAGTAAACCGTGTTAAGACATTGAGACTTCCTGAGCTTGTCAAAATTAACGGACATGGACTGTCTCCTTTACGTGAATCGTCTGTCTTGTGGTTTCTGGACGTGAGCCTTTCTTGTGGTACTAAGCTTCCACCAAAACCTTTGTTATCTGAAGAATGTGTTGTTTCTCTTTTATGGAGTATTGTCAATGCACAGGGGAATTCATTGAAGCACTTGCATCTACCAAACTGTTGGAAAAAGATGATCATGAATGAAGTTGGGAGAAGTGAATTCTTGGAACCTTTCCTTGAAAGATATTCTCGTGGTTGTCCGAGACCTTTCGCAAGACAGCTGAAGAGTGGATGTGAAAGTTGTGATAATCATCTTGGAAATGGAAATGGAATTAGAGATGATCTGAAGATCACTTATGAGTCAGAATACTCTGGATTCAGGCGATGTCCGTCATGTCAAAGGGGTTATTGCAACGACTGCGCAGACGCAGACAGTTTTTGTGGTGCTGGAATTTCGAGTGATGCGTGCGGTGTTTGCAACGAGATCAAATGCGAATATTGTTCATACATGTACAAATGCAATGAATGCCAGGGTTTTCTATGCGAAGAGTGCTGTCAAAAGGTCTATTGTAGTGAACAGTGCAACGGTTTTTATGAGGTGTCGAATTGTTCAGACTGCGCAAAGAGAGAAAACGCTGGTACGAAAACGTGCACTCGTTGTGATGAATCGTATTGTGATAATTGCAGATCAATGGAATATTCCACTCTCCAGGGAAATGTTTGCACAGAATGTCAATAAGTGATCAAGTAATAAGGGGTTTGGTGATGCATGGCAAAATTGGGGTATTTGGAGCTTTCTGGTGGAAATGTGAGGGGGTGGGGTGATTGTCATAGTGACAGCGTAACAGTATAAGATTTGCATTGACATATCAATGTAGGCCTGTTTCGAATGTTTCTCAATACTGGCTGAAAGCGATTCTGGTCTATAAAGAGATCGGTTTGAGCACTAGATACTATGTCCCAGCAAATCTGAATACCCAAAGACTTATACATGGGTTTTGTGTACTTGCTTTAATACCAATGTCATTCTGATTGGCTATGGAACTATTGACTTCTACGATGCAACGTGTCGATGACGATCTCAAATTCACTCAAGCACATACTGAATTCCATCATTATTCTGCAATTACATCTCCTGTAACTAACAGAAAACCCAACGTTTCCTTCTTTGTAAATCAGTGAAGATCCAGTAATTTCTTTTCATTTATACTCAGCTGGTTGATTGGCAAATCTTAACGAAAACAACGACAAAATGAACAGTTACACAAAACCACGTTCATTGTACAATAATATATGCTATGTATACACAATTAGGAAGAATAACACTATCACAACTACTGAAAGAGCAACAATAATGAGAAAATTTCGTTTCCCCCCTGATTTATGAATGAGTTCCTTTGTTTTGATTGTGACCAAACTTAAATTCGTGGTGGCAGTCTCTAAATCTTCTTCCATTTCATTTAGCATTCTGAAAAAGGAACAGGGAAATTGGTGTGGGAAGTTTTCGTGAGAGATGATATTATTATGGGAGTATAGTCTCAAGAGACATGCTGTATGTGCAATCATTAGTGAAAGTCAAGAGCCACGAGCACATTATCCCCCCTCCTCTATTTGTACTCTTTGCCAAGTTAGATATATATCAACTGTTGTGTATATCAATCTTTTGCATAGTCACAATAAACAAATCGACAGACTCTCCCACTCTGCAAGATATTTGTCTCGTTTCTCGTGCATTCGAGCAACGCCACGCAATTTTTTTCTCAATAATCCCGACGCCCACGATTATGCTTTCTCGTATATTGTTTAGTAAAGGTCGACTTTTTGATTCCCAATCCAAGTGCCAATAACCCATTCACATCATGCACACGCAAGCATGCACCAAAACAATCAACAGAATAAAATATGCAAATAGGCACATCATACACGTCACACCATACGAGCCAGCACTCTGTTATAATATCATGCACTCACTTATCCTGATGCCCTAGCTCTTCATGAATCCCGAGTGATATTTTACTCAATCGTTCTGCTGATTGGCCCAGCATTTCGAGTCCCTCATCTTGTTGTTTCATCATCATCTGGTGAGAACATTTAATAATTGAAAAATAGATATTTTGTTAGTTGGTGAAGTACCACAAAAAAGATGATATGATTTAGGGAGAGAGCAATAACTCTCTCTCCATCGTTCCATATGAATATGAAGCATATATGATATAACTCCGAGTGTTTATTGGTGCGCATCTTCACGCATGCAATATTGACATGCATTTATATACAAGAACGACGCACCTGCTGCTGCCGTATCTCCCGTTGAATAAAATCATCCCCATCGTGATTCTCATCGTCGCTACTGTCCGAGTCGCTATAGCCTGTAATTTGGCTGTATTTTTGACTGCCGCTATGGTTGGAGTTGGAGAACATGGTGCGATGACAATATATGTTGGAACAGAAGGGCGGTTGGCGTCGTGTGGTGAGTGGGTCGGCTGAAGGTCGGTTCGTCCGGTCGTCGGTCTGCTTGCTGCTGCGCTTTCTCTATTTTACTTTGATGCTGTCAATACATAATATTGTCGAATCCAGCACTTGGATCCAAGGCTATCCAAGGTGTTGTCGGTCCCGCCGGTCGCCGGTGTCAGTCGTGCGTGGTTTGAGTATTTGGCGATAGTACCTCGTACTTCATTACCTATTCGTTTACGTGAAGAGCCGCTAATAATTATTCTCTGGACCCGCGATTATAACAATCGCCAATTCCCATTGGCATGCGCTGCTGCACCGGCACCCCCGGGATTTCTACAGGGGGTGTTAATTAGATAAATAGGATCCAACGAGGCTGACCGCTCGCGTCTCGTAAAACCGTTGGAATAGAGAAGTCGGATAACGAACACTGGGTATCTCTAGACCCCTTTAATATCTACAGCTGGGTCCGTAAATATTTTCATGACCACCCCCCTGATTGTAAATTGTAACGGCTGACACCGATCACTTCACTCATATCAGAGGGACACGCCAACGGTATCTACCAGACTCTCTTCTTCTGTTTGCGATTGGTCATAATCATAGACAAAGCATATTATAATATCTCTCCCTGATCTGAGGGCAACAACGCAACGGCCAACTAAAACCGTACTCATTCGTAGCGTCACTCACCAAAAATATAATATCATCGCACTACATCGACATAGACATCAATCATGAGCATCCTCTCCAATCTCCTCTCCATCCCCGCCTTCCTCTTCTTCCAGCTAACATGGCTCATCCACTCTGTCCGCCGTCCACTCATTCTAGTCTCGGCTCTGTGCATTCTATCAAATCCTCTCGCTGCCATTCGCAAGCTGAAATTATTCTACTTGACATTTATGTATTTGGCATTCTGCAAGGATAAGAAATGGAAGCTTCCAAACGATGTCGATCCGGCCGCCTTTTTTCCCATTGGGCTGGGCGGTAGCTCTTCGTCTTTGTCTTCGACTTCCTCTAACGGCGTCAAGTACAAGGACAAAACAGTCATTCTCATTCGACACGGCGAATCAACGTGGAACGACACCTTCAACGCAGGCGACAGAAAAAAAGCCATTTTCATCCTATTCTTCATCCCCAACCTCCTCTACGCACTTGCCATCGAAGCCTACTTTTTCATCAGCGGGAAGGATGACGAAAGCTGGTTCTTCGACAGCGCTCTCAGCGCCAAGGGTGTCGGACAGGGCGAAGGATTGCGCAAATTTCTCAAGAAGGAAAAAATGAGATTGGGATCCGGTGGGAATAATGCCAGGGAGGAACATGCTGTTAAATTGTTATTGGCGTTGGATGAAGAAAATGATCCATCGTCGCATGTCGTATCGTCTAATTTACGTCGTGCCATTTCCACTGCTGCAATTGGACTGGCGGATCGATTCAGTGCCACCACTGCCACGTCAATCCAACACAAACAAAATCACGGCAAGGATGGCATCCTCTTATTGCCATGCATGCAAGAAATATCCAAAAATCCAGATGCCCTCACCATCCTTCCCCCCAAAGGCGTGGCTCATCCTACATGGTGCGATGATGATATTGTCGGCTTGTCCGAACCTGGGAAATTCACATCGTTGATCGATACACGATATCACACCGGGAACAAATCACTGGATTCCAATGGACTCATTCGTTTGAATCAATTCTGCAATGATTTATTCGATTCATCGAAATTGCCAAAGCAAAATGTCATTTGTGCGGGGCATTCGTTGTTCTTCCGGTCGTTCTTTCAGGTGTATTTGCCACGGGGGACGGAGCATATTTCCAAGAAGAAAAAGTTGGTGAATGGTGGTACGGTCATGGTGACGTTGAGGGAGGCTACGTTGGGGGATAGTAGGAAGGAGTATATGATTGATCCAAAGAGTGTGGTGATGGTTTATGGTGGGTTTGGAAAGCATACCAAGGGTTAGGATTATTATCAACTTGAGCAGTTTGATTGAAGTAATGATTTCAGCATTAAGAATAGGAAATGATCATAATCATCATGTGGTTATTGCTGGTAGTATTATTGATACGTATATAATATCAATATTACTGTGGCTTAACTCATCTAACCGTATCCTTGCGAGAAGGAACAGCAAGCGGAACAACAAGTGTGAAGTGTGAGCGTCAATGATTGAGTTTCAGCAAAGAATTAGAATCGGCTTAAGCTTTTACAATAGATACCCGCTTTCTCATTGACGTGTTTTGCTAAAGAATTCATACATTGTATTTGATAGTAAATTATTGATATATATCTTGTTTATATTCATCATGAATGGACAACATGATGCTTGTCCTCTCTTTATTTTATTGTACAATACCCATGGAAAGACGTGGCAGCCAGAGCACAAAGGACTGTAGACTATAGTAGCACACATGATGTGATATGCCAGCATGGAATAAGCTCGAAGTAGATTCCAGTAAAGCTGCCGTCAGGAGCCATGTTTTCAATCAATGAAAATTAATGAACATTGTTCTAAAATAATAATGGATACGATAATTTCCAAGGGTCCACCCTACGAAAACATAATCTCCTTCAAATCGAGAACCGAGTAGCCCAATAGCACCGGCGCGACCTCCTCATTCAACACTGCAACCAACAACAATGCCACAAACCCCTCCAAAGAAACACTACGCACACAAAACTACCAAACGATCTGGTCAAAAACAAGCATCCCAGAATATCTCCAAGGGTCCCCCTACGAACTTTTCATCTCCTCCAAATTCGATGAAAAGTGGCACAGTACGACCGCATCAGCCTCCTCCACCTCCCGCAACCAACAACAACCCCACCATCCCCTCCAAAGAGACAATACAGACCAAAAACCACCAATCAGTCAGGTCAGATCGTACCTTCCATCATCAATAACGTCCTCCAAATCGTTCGCCGAGATGCCCTTCGGAAAGCTAAGAGCGAGACAAAGAGACGATTCCAATAGTAGCACCATTAAAAGAAAGAGGACGACAAAAAAGAAGCAACAATGAAAGAATCAGAGACAAGAGACAGAGCGTCAGTTTGGATCAGGTGAATACAAGAGACAGACGGCTGCGTCTGGAGAACGTAGCATTGATCAGTGGAGCAATGATGGTCTCCTTTGGGCTTCGCCGTCGTCGGAGTCGCTCGACCACTACCACTCCACCATCATCACCCATCATCAAGACCAATATCACCACCACTGCTCCTCATGCCGCTCCGCTCCATTCGACTTACTGCGGTGAGACATGATGACAATGTCCTCCTCATGCCGCTCCGCTCCATTCGATGACAATGATGAGCAACCATCATGCATGTCTCGCGGCAACCTCACTCCTCCGCTGACGCGTTCGTAACGTGAACAATGACATCTCGCATCTTCAACAACAGCCATCACCACTGATGATGGTGGCTGTTGTGATGTGGAGGTTATAACATTGGTAGGAAATGAGTGGGATGGCGAATGAGGCGCAGCCGGGTGAGTAATTGTAAAGAAGTATTATACACCACACGTACCAATCCCACATAATACTATCCATATTCCATACTCACGATGACGATGACCAATCCCACGAAGTAGACAGCTTGCTGTCGAATGAGAAGTAATGATGGTGTGACTGATACCGATGATGATGATGATAGCTTGCTGTCGGATGATGACTAATGATGATGACACGATGATATCCTCCCCATCGTGCCAATCCTGGATGGTAACGATGACATGAGGAGTGCAAACTTCCATTTCCGATGATCACGAAGTATATGCGTCAGCGCTGGATGAGAAGTAATGGCAGCTGTCACTGCTAATCACCATCATCGAAGTAGCCGGAGGCGGATGAGGCTGTCATTTATTGTGAATGGATTGATGGCGAGTCCGAAGGATGAGTGTGATTATTGTTGTTTGTTATTCTATTGATGATGATTGTATTGATTGCCTTATTATTCTTTGCGGTTCCATTGGTTGCTTAATTTTTCAATTTGGTTCGGTGGTTTTTGTGCTAGTGGTGATGGTTGTAGTTTTCATTTTCTAGTAGTAATGATGGCCTCGTGAAGGGGATTCAAATGGGGGCTGAATCGCTGCTTTTGGTGATGGCATTGACATTGCATGTGCCGCTTTAGTTGATTCGATTGGTGGATTTTCGATTGTAGCTGGTGATTGGGAGGCTTTGTGGTGTTGCCAATGGCCTGAAGATGATCCCACGGCGATTGCGGTTAGTATGGGCCAATTTTCATTCAAATCGGACGATATTGACTGACCACGATGCACGAACGGCAGTGGTGATGTGGTAAATGTATCTCGCATCGAAACCCAAGAGTCGGGTGCCGGGTTGGGGATTGACTGTTGACCATTTGACAGCAGGATGAGAGATGCTAACATGGCTCATCCACTCTGTCCGCCGTCCACTCATTCTAGTATCGGCTCTGTGCATTCTATCAAATCCTCTCGCTGCCATTCGCAAGCTGAAATTATTCTACTTGACATTTATGTATTTGGCATTCTGCAAGGATAAGAAATGGAAGCTTCCAAACGATGTCGATCCGGCCGCCTTTTTTCCCATTGGGCTGGGCGGTAGCTCTTCGTCTTTGTCTTCGACTTCCTCTAACGGCGTCAAGTACAAGGACAAAACAGTCATTCTCATTCGACACGGCGAATCAACGTGGAACGACACCTTCAACGCAGGCGACAGAAAAAAAGCCATTTTCATCCTATTCTTCATCCCCAACCTCCTCTACGCACTTGCCATCGAAGCCTACTTTTTCATCAGCGGGAAGGATGACGAAAGCTGGTTCTTCGACAGCGCTCTCAGCGCCAAGGGTGTCGGACAGGGCGAAGGATTGCGCAAATTTCTCAAGAAGGAAAAAATGAGATTGGGATCCGGTGGGAATAATGCCAGGGAGGAACATGCTGTTAAATTGTTATTGGCGTTGGATGAAGAAAATGATCCATCGTCGCATGTCGTATCGTCTAATTTACGTCGTGCCATTTCCACTGCTGCAATTGGACTGGCGGATCGATTCAGTGCCACCACTGCCACGTCAATCCAACACAAACAAAATCACGGCAAGGATGGCATCCTCTTATTGCCATGCATGCAAGAAATATCCAAAAATCCAGATGCCCTCACCATCCTTCCCCCCAAAGGCGTGGCTCATCCTACATGGTGCGATGATGATATTGTCGGCTTGTCCGAACCTGGGAAATTCACATCGTTGATCGATACACGATATCACACCGGGAACAAATCACTGGATTCCAATGGACTCATTCGTTTGAATCAATTCTGCAATGATTTATTGGATTCATCGGAATTTCCAAAACAAAATGTCATTTGTGTGGGGCATTTGTTGTTCTTTCAAGTGTATTTATCATGGGGGACGGAGCATAAAAACCAAGATGAAAAAGTTGGTGAATGGTGGTACGGTCGAGGCGACTTTGAGGGAGGCTACGTTGGGGGATGGTAGGAAGGAGTATATCATTGATCCAAAGAGTGAGGTGATAGTTTATGGTGGCTTTGGGAAGCATACCAAGGGTTAGGATTATTATGAATGAAACATGACTGGACTAGAATTATGATTTCAGCATTAAGAATAAGAAATGATCATTATGGGATTATTCCATTTAGGTACAATAATTCAGCTAGACCATTTACCAAGGCAATGAGTTGGACGCTCAGCTTTCCTTACGCATAATATCAATTTTCTGTGGCTTAGCTCATCTAACTGTAGCCTCGCAGTAAAAGAGAATAGAAGTACCCAAGAGAGATAACGACATTTAGTACTGTGACTTATATCGTAGCTTGTGCAACTGTAGCCTTGCAATAAAAGTACAATCGGTACTAGAAGAGAATAGAAGTACCCGAGATGATCATAAGTATCTGGCAAAGAGATTATTTCATGACATAATTAGAATCTTTGTCAAATTAGATGAAAAGTTGTGCAGTAGAACCAGCCTGGCCTTTTAGATCCATCCCATCCATAAACAATGCCGTGCTGCTTTTTGCTGAGACATTACGAACAAAAAATAGCCAAAATGCTCAACACAAGAGGGACATAGCGTAATGAAAACTCCCAAAGGCATACCATACAAACAAACAAACAACAGCCTCAAAATTGAAAACCAAATAGCCCAGTAGCACCGGCGTGATCTCCTCGTTCCAATTTCTTGCATGCGTGGCAATAAGAGGATGCCATCGGTTCCGTGATTTTGTTTGTGTTGGACTGGCGTGGCAGTGGTGGCAATGAATCGATCCGCTAATCCAATTGCCGCAGTGGAAATGGCACGTCGTAAATTAGACGATACGACATGCGATGATGAATCATTTTCTTCGTCCAACGCCAGCAATAATTTGACAGCGTGTTAGCGTGTTCCTCCCTAGCATTCCCACCAGATCCCAATCTCCTCTGGACACACCCCCTTCATACAAAGTGTCTTCAGCGCTAGCGTTGTTCGTCATGATAGCCCTCTCCGCTCCCCGTCGATTGGGTATGGCATTGTTTTTGTTGATGTCAAAATTTCATTTGGCTTTTCCATTTTCTAGAGCTTATTTTTTGCTTTATTGAATTGTTGACAGTGGTGGTAATTGTCGTAGTTTTCGATGGCGGTTCTGGGAGGGATTGAAAGTTGATTTTTATTTTTAGAAATTTTTGTAGGAGTTGGAGCTAGCGTGTGATTTTGGGGGATGATATTTGGGTTGGCTCGTGCTTTTGGACGGCGTTTATGGGAAGCTAGACCCCTCTCGAGGTCGCGTCAGACCTGACGCGACTGATTCATTAGCCGCCAAGGAGCGCCACAGCAAGCAAACCCCTGGGATCTCTTGGCCGCATCATGCATGGCGATTGGCGAACGACCTTATTCGCTTGGCGGTTGTATTGCGCGTTACAACAATATCATCCCGTTGCTATTGCTACTGCCATTGTTTTGATTTTGTGATGTCGCCCCCAATATTTCACCTTCAGCGTAAACTCCCTGGGTATTCACGCTGAAGTCAGAAGACTTTGCGTGAAGTCAGAAGACTTTGCGTGAAGGTAGAAGACTTTAAAAAAAAAAATCTTCACTTTGAAGTAACTAGACCTTTCTTACCGGAATCGGAGGGGGGTAAAATTAAATCGAAAACTATTTTTGAGTACGGGGGTAAAATAGGTCCGTTCCAGCAGCCCCCTGATCTGAAGGAATTATGAACTTTCTTTGGCTTTGGTGATGCAGCGCGTGTTGCGTGTTGCGTGGTTTGGATCTCGTTGCTGGTCGGCGATAAGTCACCAAGGAACTCAATAATAATATGATACTACTTTATTGCCAGAAGTGCATCCATGTCACCCATGTCAACTCAAATTTCGCTCTCATTATTTATTCTTTTCTCATTATTTTCTCACCATGACGACCATCATGACGATAACACACAATGGCATCAGCATTGGCAACCAAATCGTAAACCGTATCGGCCACGAGGCAGCGAAATGGCCACGTGCTAAACTATCAAGCAATCCTTCATCTTCATGCTTGTCAACAACAACAATTAGATAATAATCAATGCAACGCAGGCATCATCAAAATCAACCACCAATATGACAAGACCCACATCTCCTCCTCCTCGAAAATAAATATGTGTCATGTTTGCGCAATAATTTGCAACACAACTGGTGTTCATTATAAAACAATGAGTCGCTTGCTCTCGATTTCTCTCATTTTACATGTCATGCCACACCTTGACACACACCACAAATATAGCTATGGGCCGAGCAAATGGCAACCCTCGACAAATCCTACCTAGAACTGAGATATCGAAGTGTCTATACCATACACCATCACCATGGTGGCCGAAGACCTTACTCCTCCCAACAATATGCTGCTAGAATGACCCCAGACCAACTATAGCTGTAGAAGGCCCTTTGCTGCTAGGAGGTCCCCAGTACAACCATTGTTGTACAATCATCTAGCGATGCTCATGCCATGGCTCCTATCTTGATCACCTGATTATGCTCACACCAAACACCATCACCATGGCGGCCGAAGACCTTATTCCTCTCAACAACAACACTATCCCCGCGCCAACAGCGCCGGACGATGACAAAGATAAGACCTCTTCGGAAACAACGATGATGAAGATACACCGAAACCACCACCAAACTTCGACGACAGCGCCGCTCTCGACGCCGTCGCAACCGAAGAAGTCAATGACTCCGCCAATTCTCGAAGCACACAACAAATGCTCAAAAATAATCCACCTCCCGAATCCTTCCCCCCCAGCTGGTTTTTGAAACCGAGCCATTCCTCTCCTGGGAATTATTTTTATTTTAATCAGGATACGGGTGAATGTCGTTGGGAATATCCCGTTGGTGGTGTGGATAGTGGGCAGGCTACTGCTAGTTCAGTAGCGGATGGTATGGCTGCTGTGAGTCAGGAGAGTTTGAATGCCACTGCCGCCGCTGCAGCTGCTGCCGTAAAGAGCATACTCAAACGCTCCAATTCAGCAAATGCATCAGATGCCGTCCACGAAAGCAGTAGTGCCACGGGCAAAGATAATGGAACACATCACACATCATCATCATCTCCACGAAAGCAAACCAAAACTAGCAGCAGCGATAAGGATCGAAAGGAAAAAGACCATCACCACCGCGAGCGTAGCAGCAAAGATAAAAGAGATCGGCACCATCATCATCACAGCGATCGCAACGAACCAAAGGAAGTGCGCGTACTCCACATTCTCAAAAAACACCGAGGCTCACGCCGCCCCGCCTCGTGGCGCAATCCCAAAATCACGGATTCGAAAGAAAAGGCCATTTCCGATCTGCGTGAACTGATTTCCATTCTGACTGAATCGAGTGGAGATCACAAGGAATTGCGTGCGACATTTGAGGAGTTGGCCAAGACCGAGAGTGATTGTAGCAGTGCAAAACGGGGTGGGGATTTGGGATTCTTTGGTAGGAAGAAGATGCAGCCGGCGTTTGAGAAGGCTAGTTTTGGGTTGAGGGTGGGGCAGTTGAGTGATATTGTGGATACGAGTAGTGGGGTGCATGTTATTTTGAGGCTTGCTTGAAGAAGTTCATGATTGTGTTGAGGATTGGCATGGGGGGGGTTGTTACTGTCTGGTAGGTTTATATAGGGCACGAACAAAAATACCTTCTTGAAACAGAGTACTGAAAAACAGCCTGATCACGAGACGCAAATAAACGAGCAATAACATTGGGCTAACCTTCGAGAACATATACCCACAAGAAAAATAAGGTCTCTCTGATCCAAGAGATAAGCGTCACATTATATTTTTGCAAGCTGCATCAAATCTGACTCTGATACTGTCATTTTGCTCATCTTTGAATAGATATCTTTGGATACATTAATAGATAAACTTTCATCATTTAATGATATCACTGCTTCTGGCAGTGTTTAGCTAACTTCCTCGCATGTAATCTTGATTTGTCTTCGCTCACGATTCATGTTTATCGCGAAATTGTGATTGGTAATCATAACACAGAAGCAGAATAAGAATTCTACCAGTTGGCTCGAAGTCGCTTACGCTGGTCTCTCGTGACTTGGGATAAATTTGCATCAAGGAGAGTGAATATCCCGAATCTCATCACATCTACATCAGAGACATCCTAAAACACAGATCTAACCCAGATGTAGCATATGGAAGTGCCAGTACTCTTCTTCAGTGAACAATCTGAGCAACAGCAATGTATTTTTTGTTGAAGCCAAATAGACATATTCAGCATCTATAAACAAATGGAAATGGGGCATGCTCCAAAATAACTGCCTACAGGCAGCATTACCTGCTACAACAAACAGTAAAACTGCGCTTCCAGGTAGATGAGTATATAAGGATCAATCCATCAGAGTTTGACCGTGGCATCTTTCAAGGCCAATCTAAAAGATGAAACCACTAGTACTACTCGAGAAAAATTTTCATCGGTTCGTGTGCCACAGAGTAGAAACGGTACATTGTCATATTCCGAACATAGTGGCTATCTGCACCTCTCATTTGAGACTTCGCCATTCCGGTCAATTGGACCCAGGCGAGCATTCTTGTTCGCAGTCCCATCTTCCAATCGTTCATTCACAGCAGCCTTCCTAAACACAAGGAAGAGAGATCACCGTTTAGAAGGAATACTCTTCGATACTCCGTAAAATCTTTGAAAATGGTCTGATATCCCACCAAAACCATACAGCTCCTCATATTTATCAGCATAGCTAACGCACCTTCATCTGATCGCACAATTACCACAGACTCATTTGCTTTTGCTTTTGCACGAGCACTGGACTCCGTCGAGCGGTCTAGCATTATCGTGGGGCCTCCAATCTGATCTGGCGGGTGTTGTTTTCGAGGTGAAACCAGCCATTCTCTATCAGCTATTTACAAGCCAAATCCATGTCTAGAGTGTATTATCCTTTCCATCTCATTTCGCCACTGCTTACCCTGCTCGATATTCCACACTTTTTGCTGCAAAGATAATTCCATGGAAGAGGCCGATCAAGTCTCATTGCATTGAAAACGTTCGCAAGAATAAAATGGCAGAAGGCTGGATCAGTCAAAACTCGTGGGAAAAGGTGCGCGACTCTTGCCGCAAATGAATGGCCCATCACCAGGACCTGGTTTGGATTGATGCCCCCTCTCTGAACAAGTTGGCCCAAGACATTATGTCGAAACAGCAACAGCATAATGCCTAGGCATTGCATTCTTACTTCCAGCTTCCAGCTGTGCCCCCGCACGACCAAGGGTTGTGAAGCGGAGCTGCATACCCAGATACAATCACTGGACCCAACTCAAGTTTGAGACCAATGAATGTAACAACTTCAATAGTGTGATAATGAGAAATTGAACATCTATTTTTTTCGTAGATTCAACGAATTAAATCTTTAAGTAAATGTTAATTGGGAAACAGATATCATTGCACTGTGGGGACACCCTTTAGTATTGGGGTCACCGAGCACTATTTAATCACTGTATTTGATGCTATTTGGTTCTGAAATGGGAGAGTGTGTATAGAATTCCGGCTCATTCAGTGGAATTATACCAAGAGTAGCGGTTTGTGTATGTTTGATTCGTTCGTCAGTCATCATCACTAAGGGTACCGTAGTCGATGGCGTTGAAGTACTCCGTCATGAGAGATTGGGCGGGACATAGTTGCGATGCGCAAAAAAATACTGCAGCCTGTGAGAGCATGGCCGTGTAGTTCGTAGAGTGGTGAGATTCCACCCTGATAGTTCTGCGTAATCAAAGTTAATGAGATACAGTTGGCTATGTCCAAATCGTGCCCCTCCTGACTGTTTCCACTCACGGAGTTCTGACATCATTCGTTCTTTTTCATACTTATTGACTATATTTTCTTCGCTGTGAGCAATATCATTCCGTTGGGTCCATGCCGCTTCAAGGATATATTTCTACAGCCTGATGTCCAAGTGGCTCATCTTCTAGTCAGGTTTATCAGGAGAGAAATGCTTGATGGCGTGAAACCAATCTTCAGTGAGGTATCCCGAAGAGTAAACTCCCCTCCCAATCGTTGTTGTGAAATGAAGGCCTGCGCTACTATAGGATGAGGTCGGTCATATACTGTCATTCCTCACGGTTTGCATACTGCTCTGCAAATCTTGAGGAATGGAAATAGAGCTGACTCCCAGTAAAACGGGAGCAGCTAGCACTAATAAATTAGAACAAGTCACACACAGTGACGAGAATCCAAAAACAAAAGCTGAACTCAGCGTAAGAAGAAAAAAATAGTACCATATGGT
>JAZGVS010000424.1:0-14952 GCA_037356235.1 Bacterosira constricta
AATCTCCGGGAATTTTAGGGGGTGAGCCACGGTCTCCATATGCTAAATCTGATGGGATGTACAGTTCCAATTTATCCCCTTCGACCATTAGCTGCATTGCTTCTGTCCATCTATAGATTGCATTGGATTGAGTTGTTAGAGATGCATCAAGAAAAGAGAAATGATACAGATTAAGAATAAAAATATCTTCCACCTCATTAGAGATGATTCAATAGAATGTCCAACTCACCCTTTGATCACCTGGTTGGGGGCGAAAGCTGTAGGTTCACCGCGGCCATACGATGAGTCAAATTCAGTACCATCAATAAGAGTACCAGCGTAGTGGCATAGACATTGAGTGCCCACCAACGGGTGGAAGGCACCCTTTCCCTTCTCCAAGACCTTGTAACGCAGTCCGCTGGGGAGCGTGACGACATCGGCCTCGTTGGACTTTGCCTCCAAATACGCGGTGCCCACTTCATCAGTGGAGGCGACACTCCCAGCGAGGAATAAGCATGATACAGAAAAGAGGGCGATTAGATGGCGGATCATGGTTGGCATTGTTGGCATTGTTATTTGTGTTGATGCTGTTGGTTAGGTTTCGGATTTCGGATTCCAAATTCCAAAGTCAGACCAAGATCTGCGACCACAAGATCTTCCCAAGATCTGACAGATCTAAAGATCCACAAGATGTGAATTGCGTCCATCCGTCGTCAGTTTGGTTTCGACAAATAGATCTAGATCGAAGATGTCGAGTGACGATCCGACAGAAAGAGGCGCGTGGATAGAACTGCCCGGCCGACACACGTCACAATTTTCAGCAAGAATCAAGCCGCAAGAATTCACGAAACGGAAACGACAGCACGAAACAATCAACTGCGCAACCACACGACCAACCGTGGACCAACAATGATGATCAGCCTCCGTCCGCCGCCCAGCTCCCACTCCCAGCACCCGGACGACAGCTCCAGCCTCCAGCAGATCATTGTTTCAATACGCTCCTGATTCCTGATTCCTAGTACTCCATGCCCTGTCCATGCCCCCATCTTCCCCGGCACCTCCCACGACAATGGTAGCTTCCGCAGAGACCGCAGCGGTCGATATTCAAGCAGAGCTGCAGTATTTACGCCAGAGAAATGAGGAGCTGCAACTCCAGTTAGAAAAAATAACAAATCAACGTGATGATTCGGCTGCAAAATCTCAAGAAGACGATGGCAATGACGGAACGACATCATCGCTTGATAGCGGCCTTGATCTTAAAGAAACGAATAAAATCACGATGGTCAAATCAATATCATTAGATGGTAATTTGCATAGCGGATTGCACCAACGCCGCATCACTTATGGCAACGAGAACACCGTCAATATGGACCAACAGTTGTCTCCATTATCTTCTTCCCCTAGTAAACGGCGGGGCTATGCAAAGTCCAAGGTCTCGGATCTCACGCATACAAAGAACAAAAATGGTCACCTCGATTTGGCTACTCCTGCTTCCAACATGGAATTAGAACCCAATGAAACCGCATCGAATGAAGAGGATGGTTTTGGTAATGAAGGTAACGAAAGAAAAAATCAGAATAGCTTTGGGGCAAAGATTAAGGGAACAAAAAAATCATCCGATGGGGGAGGGCGCTACTCTAAAGCTTTGTCAATGGATCACGGTGACGAAGAAGAGTGTCGATCCCCAGATTTACATTTTCAACCTAGCTCAGACCTAGACGATGATGATTCGGACGAGGGCGAAAATCTTGTCGACGATGACAGCCACAACAAACACATATCCAGGAATGGACTAGACTCGCCACAACCTAGTTCCATATCTTCTACTTCAACCTCGCTCCCATCATTCAAAGAGCAAATAAAAGAACGTGCAAGTTGGCTCATTGGCCTCATGTTTCTTCAGTCTTGCTCATCATTCATTATTCAATACAATCAGAGTTTTCTACAAAAGCACATGGTGATAGTGCAATTTCTCACAATGCTTGTTGGTGCGGGGGGCAATGCGGGGAATCAAGCTTCGGTTCGTGTCATTCGTTCATTGGCGTTGGGGACATTGAACCCTCGCACGACGAGGAATTTCTTGAAACAGGAAGCAAAAATGGCGTTAACTCTCAGTGCATTGATAGGGTTGACGGGCTTTATCCGAGCGGCATTGTTTCGCACCCCGGTGGGTGAGACGATTGCGGTAACGACCAGCGTCTGCATGATTGTTGCAATCAGTGTAGCAATAGGGAGTACATTGCCATTGGGGATGAAGAGGGTAGGGATCGACCCTGCACATTCTAGCACATCTATCCAGGTTATAATGGATATTTTGGGAGTTTTGATCACAGTCTGTGTCAGCTCATTTGTTCTGAGTTTCAAGGTGTTTCAGAGCGATGATACTGGGGGTAGCGATTCAGTTGGTGGTTAAGTTATGAAGTTTATGTAAGCTATTTAATATTCTTCAAGCAGGGCACTTCCCATCAACTCATCTCTCAGAAGATAGTATCAGTCACGATTTTATTGACCGGGGCAATATTTATTCCAAGAGAACAGTCTGGCTGGATCTATTAAATTATTCTTGGACATAGACAATAGCCTGAGCCAGGGAGGCTTCAATTGTGACACAACAATTGCGCACAAGCTTGGTTGAGGGGATGAAGCCACAGTAAGTAGAAAAGGTGACAAGGTCTGCTGCTAGGAGGACGCAGCATGATGATCAAGATGAAAATGACGGTGCCAATTTATGCTAAAATGCTAAGGAAACTGCAATCCAGTAGACAGCACTAAAAAGGTAGGAGCGACTCGTGTGGATTCAGTGATGTAAACAATACTTACAGAAAACTACGGTATATATTTACCCTGTAACTTTCGTGATCGATCGAGTGATAAAATTGCTAGTGGTGCGATCACGAAAGTTATTGGATTTATATATGTGTAATATCCCGAGCGATTAGAGTACGAGTGGGCACACTGAGTACGATTTACGGCCGCCTAGGGATCCGGTAGATGACCCTCCCAGATAGATTGGAAGATTGCTTCATCATCATGTCCTTCATCAATACGAGCGACACGCCCTTCATGTTGCAAACAGCGAAGTGCGACATCAACATCTCTGGCAGGAATTGACCCCTTCCTGGATAGTTTTCGAATAATCTCACTTCGGCAGGCGTGACCCTTTTGCCCCTCTGATGTTTGTTCATGGGGCATATTTGTAGATCATTTCATGTTGGAAAATTAAGAAGGAGATGAAAAAGCACAACAAGTGCGCCAAATTTGTACTCACCGACGCTGACATTTTGGATGAAGGCTAGTGCGCCCTCCTTTAATTCTTGTACTATCGTAGGAACCTGGTACAGAGATATCAAGCTTATACTGCTCATTGTAGCTTTTGAATTGATTGTACATGATACTCTGCAGATATGTTTTTGTATTCGGGTCCACAGTGCTGCCAATTTCAGCCAGCTGATCAGGACATCGTTCCACCAAATTATAGATGACAGCCTTTGCAGATTCCTTGACTTGATGTATCTCTCTTGCCTGCTCATCCCTTTGAATAGAAGTGTAAACTAGCAAAGGTAGCATCTCCCTATTGTTGTTGATGATTTCAGCAGAGAGGGTGGACAGCTCGCTGTTGCGAAAATCAAGAGAAAGAGTTTCCCAGAATCCTGTTGATCTGCCGTGTGGCGTCAGCCGCCTTCGTCCATTGCTCGTGCCTTCTTTTAGTGGTAGAAACAGACCAACAAGTATTTTCACTGTGGGAATGTCAAAAAGATCTACATTTCCCCGGGAACTCGCTACACCTAAAAAAGTGAATAATATCTTCAGCTTCTTGCTTCGTCTCTGCAAGGTTATAAATGCACGCAAATTGCAGCAATCTCAGAATCATGTTGAAGTAAGTTCTTCTACAATCCAGGCGGGGTTGAGAATTATCAGAGTCTTTGTCCCAGAAAGTTGCATCATACCCCAAACCCATATTTTTCCATTGAGAGGAAGCCAATACCTTGTTCGCGAGAATTCGATCACATTCCCACAAATATGTATTCATCTGGAACTCATGGAACAGCGGAGTGAGTATTTCAGCATTTCCTTCATTGATGCGACTGATCTGGATAGGGTTGATGAAACTGTAGAAAAGTTCCCATACCTTGGGATCCTTAGAAGGGAAATTTATGCGGCTGTTGGTATTCTCGGCCATGTCAACACTAAACATTGTGTCGAAGTATGGACTGGCGAAAGATAACACAATTTTGTAGCATTGGAATTCCTTCATGGCATTGCCCTCGCCAACAGCCACAACAACGTCGGGGTCCTGTGAGCGAAGCCACTTCCCATTAGGATTCATTGTTACTTCAGACATAGTTGTCAGTTGATGCGGTGCATAGAGACCATCGCAATCTATCGCAATTCTCGCCATGGTCGCATTCACATTTCAGGTATTCACATCAATGACATCAATCTTCAATCTGGCCTGCATCCTGCATCAAGATTGTCATGCATGGTACGATATTGGTAGGTAGCGGTATCTACAATACCTATCGTACGAGAACTGAGATAAGGAACAGATAAGAAAGATGGCGGGAGATCTTGGGAGATCTCCCCCTACCCGACTTACGTAGGAACTCTATGAACAGAGATATCTTCAAACCAACCTAAACCAACCACCCATCGTGCACCACGTGCACCCATTGAACCCACCACTAAAAAAACCACCACCACCGCCCACCGCCGATATCCACAGATCTTAGACAATTTGCACGAACCAAGAAGTGAGACTACGTTCATGCCAGCTTGCTTCATCCGTAGGAGACTCATTCACCTGAAAAGATCATTGCGCCTTGACCTTCTTGAACCCTCGTCCACCAAAGTCAAAGCAAATCCTCCCATCATCATCAGAAAAAATAGTCACTACCAGATACAAAACATGATCAACCGTTACGATGATATCGAGCGTAAATTTGGCATATCAGCGTATGCGTCACCCCATGAAGGCTTTGCTGCGGTGGTGAAGGCTCGCTATTCTGACTTTGTTGTTCATGAAGGTTCGTATTTATATCCATATGTTGTGTTCATAAGTTCATGATGTTGTTTGTATCAACCCATCTCATTGAAATCGTCACTTCGACCGACGCATATCTATCGCACTTTATTCAGTTGATTTGAATGGTAACATTGCTCGCCTTGGAAGCTTGGAACTTCCACAACCAAAGGTCGAAGCATCAGCTGAGTCAAAAACCAATTCGGATGCAGCTAGCAGTGAAAACGACAAGAAGCGAAAAGTGTCGGAAGTCGCAGACGCGCCTAACGGCAAAGAAGAAGTCAAGGAGGAGGCTCCAAAGATTGATGATTGGGACACTCGTAAAGAGGATCTCACCAAGCTCATTGGCGAAACCCCAGCACAGGAAGTAATCTCATTTCTACAGCTGCACGAAACTGAAACTGACAGTGCTTCAAACGAATCGAAGGATGATAAAGATGTCGAAAAGTTTTACACCCTGCCTGTGATATCGGATAAGCAGAAACGTCGTGAAATTCATATGCTAATCAAAACGCCTGCCTTCTCAATGGCTCATGCTGACAACCACGACGGTAAGATGAGGATATGGCACTTGAAATTTAAAAAGTCAATGCCCAAGGATACATTCTGGGCTGGGGGAGCAGGAGGTGGAAATAAGAACAATGGAGGAAAACAAGGTGGGGGTCGTGTCAAGCAAGCACCGTGGCCGAAGGATCGTCCTGACTTTTTGAGATTTGTTCTCTACAAGGAGAACATGGACACCTATACGGCTGTTAAAGATTGCGGACGAATGGCACGTGTGAATCCCAAGAAAGGCATTGATTATGCAGGCATGAAGGATAAGCGTGGAATTACCACTCAGTTTTGCTCCGTCTATCGCATGGATAAGGAGCAGCTTCTTGCTGTGAACAAAGAGGCGAAAAATGGTAATGGTAATGCTGGCGGTGGTGGTAACACTTCGAGAAATGGATCGAACATTATCAAGCTTGGAAATTTTTCCTATTCCTCTAACGACGTTAGGCTGGGGGCCTTGACGGGAAATCGGTTTGACATTGTGTTGAGAAATGTTGATATTGGGGACATTGCTGACGATAGTGACAAAAAGCAGCTTGTGCAGCAGAAATTGGAAACTGCTGGAAAGGCAATCCTGGATCGTGGTTTCATCAACCATTTTGGAATGCAAAGATTCGGCAAGTTTCATGATACCCATGAAGTTGGTATTGCAGTCATGAAAGGAGACTTTGAAGGCGCAATTCATATCATCATGAGGGAAAAACCTGATGAGTATCCATACATTGCAGAGGCACGTAAACAATGGGCAAACAGGTTCGAAGGTATTGATGTTTCAAAAGACGAAAATGCCGCAAGAGAATCCGAGGCGAAGTGTGCGCGTGATATTCAGAGGAATTTGGGAAGGTTCATGAATTGTGAGAAGTCAATTGCGCACACTCTCTCACGCAAACCGAGAAACTACAAACTTGCCTTTGGTTCTATCGCAAAGAATATGCGTTCCATGTTTCTTCATGCCTACCAGAGTTATCTCTGGAACATGGTAGCATCGCACCGAATTGAGTCGGGAGGTAGCACGGAAGTTAGAGTAGGTGATCTAGTTCTAATCGAAGATGTACGGTCAGGAAAAGGCGGTCGTAACACTAGTGGGCTGAAGGGAAAATCTGTCAAAATGGTGGAGGAGCAAGACTTGAAGGATGGAAAGTACAACATCACAGATGTTGTGCTTCCTCTTGCAGGTAGCAAAATTCGTTATCCTGGTGGTTCTGCAGGCGATCTTTTTGTTGAGCTCATGACAAAGGACGGCATCAGCAAGTCTGATTTTGCTAAGATTGGAAACATGGACAGAGAAATTGCCTTGGGTGGCGACTACCGCAAACTCATGTGCAAGCCTGAAGATGTGAGCTTTGGAGTTTTGACTTACACGGATCCAGTGCAGCCTCTCCTTCAGACAGACCTGATGAAAGCACATGGCATAGATGTCACCGCAACCACACTTTCCAGCAGCATTGAGGAAGAGACTAAGCCAGAGGAGGGGAAAGAAACTGATAATAATGACACACTATTTGGGATGACAATTGGATTCAGTTTGCCCCCATCTGCATATGCCACAATCGCCTTGAGGGAGCTGACCAAACGTCCAACTTCAAGCGAGTATCAGGGTAAGCTCGAACTCAGTGGCAAGTGTGAACGTAATATTCACAGCAGTGATGAGGCGTCTGAAGTTCAAAGTAATGAGCCAATGAAAATAGAGAATACAGTGAAACCGGAATAGACTGCATCACCATCTATCAACCTGTCCAACTCCCCATTCGCTTACCTATGCCACAACATTGCCTTGAGGAGGGAGCTAACTAAACATCCGACTTCAAGCGAATATCTATCCAAGCAAGCTTGAAGTGGTAAGTAGTGTGAACGTGACCTTCTCAGCTGCGATGGAGACGTCTTAAGTTCAAAGTAACGAGTTAATGAAAATGTAGAAACTGATCTGAATTGATAATTTTATACTATCAGGAAATGGAGCACTGCCCACATCAACTATTGCTAAACACATAATATGGTAGTCTAGATAATTACAGATTTGTTCAATTATTACCGAGACAACCATTGATAACAGACGGATCCTCTCGTAGCAAGTGGTAAATGATTGTAACGTGGTCACTTTCCGCCTCAACATCATGTTCCTCAACAACTTCTCTCTCCATTGAATGAAAACCTACACCAACGTCAAAGCCTGGTCGGCGACTGAGGTCAGACGCGTACTGTACAACTGCACAGTCATTGATATGGGGAACAGCAGCTTGCATGAAGGGAAACAGGCCAGTTTTCCCATCTCTGCGCTGCAACGCTGATGAATTGGCTTGCAGCAACTGGGTTAAACATTCCATCGCAATTTCAACGTGGGTATGACGATACTTTTGTAGTGCCACTCTTGCTTCTGCATGTAATGATGCTCGGCGCCTTTTCCCCATTACAAGTGATGTGACAAGAGAGTCAACTGCACAATGCAAGGGTAGCTGCCTGTTGTTATCATACGTTCTTGGTGCCTCCTCATGAGATCCACTAAGAACTTCTTTTAACAAGGTCAGTGTCTCATCCGCCAAAGATGCATGGCTTGTATCAATATCACTCCCAGGAGGTTCCCAGCCAATACCACGGCATGCCACCTTGTGCAGTGGGAGCTGCCCATCATCATCGCGTTGGAAAAGCTGATCCGAAAAGAGTTTGATGCAAATTTTAGCTACTGCTGCTGGGCATGATGCCCTACTGGACCTGCATGCCTCATGTACCAAAAAGAATCTTTTATTCGTGTCTACTCGAGGAAGAGAATGCCACAACTTCATTCTTGATGGTGTATCAGATATTTCATCTGCCACATCATTGCTTTGGCTTACATTCTCTCTTGCAGCACCCATAGCAGCTGTTCTCTCCTCTGCTTCAGATGCAACGAGAGAAGCGTAAATCAAAGAGGTAAACTTCTCAAACGCATATAGTATGAACTCTTCTTTCGTTGACATGGGCACATCTGGAGGCAATCTGCCGTTACTTCCCGAACCCCTAGCAGAATCATATGCCGCTTCTAATTGTCGATTTCGCCGCTGTTGCAAATATTTAAGCTTCAAGAGAACAGTTATGGCATGTTCGGCAGCAACATATTCAATGCTCTCAAATCCAGAGGGAACATGTCTCATTCTCAAAAAATCAACTGTCCGATCTATATTGCGAGTTCTTCGAAGGTACTCTGTATCAAATACAAACATTGACTCTGATGATCCAACGTCTGCACTTTCATTATACGAACGCCCTCCATTGAATGCATCATTCATTGATGACTCTCTACCCTGAGACATGCCACCCAAGACACTTTGGCCACGATTGGGAAAGTTTGGAGTATTCCCCCCTTCCTGTTCTTGAAAGGCAAGGTCCACACCATCATCCTCTCTCTGAGTATCCCTCCCTCCAAACCGGTCAAGTAACCCATCAACAAATCTTATCCAAAGCCATCGTAAAGGCGTGCGTCCTGCAGCATCTCTAACGAGGGCTGCACGGGGATCTGCTTCGGCTAAGAGTCGTATGCTCCGCGCACATTCATTTCTCATGCACGCAAAATGAAGGGGAAGCTCCCCGCGGGTGTTGGTGCATAGCATGGCAGGGCTTGTTAATATGGGACACGATGCAGGGTTTGTTGACGATTGCGGCATTGGTGAAGCTGATCGAGGCACAGAATTTTCATCATTGTTTGCATATCTAGCTTCAGCGTCAAGAAGGAGGCGTATCGTATCCGGGCACCTCCCATGGAATACTGCAGAGTGAAGAGGAGTATAATCACTTATCATCAAGCATGCCGCACGAGGGTAGGCATCCAGCATTATTTGCACAAGGCTGAAAATCCGATACTCCAACGCTGTTTGGTAGTCGTATCGTGGCCGCCTTCGAGGGAGTAATCCCAATTGGACCCCCATTGATTCTTCTCTGAAAGGAAATATTTGCTCATTGGCGCTAGGAAAAAATGCATCACACCTTGGGTCATCATCCCCATCAAATGACGAATCATCCGAGACACTGCTACAGCTGGAGCTATCGTCATCGCAATCCCCCCCTTCCGCGTCCTTTTTCTGTTCGCACCCCCCTTCACTGTTCCTGCCTCCGCTGACACCGCCAGAACTAGTTGAAGAACCTGACGAAGTGCGATGGTTCGCAGACCTTCTTCTACTATCCCGCGTCACCCTCCGTCCGTGCCCCCTCAATACTGCCATCATCGCTTCATCGTCTGGAAATAAATTGAAGGGTCGATTGTGCAACAGCGCCCCCAGCTCAGGAAAAGGGAACCCACCACCCAAGCCGCCGCCACCATTAAGCATTCCCCCCCGGAAGATGGCGAATCCATCCCCAACGGCTCTGCCCCCTGGACCCCCGCCCATGGCCCCATCCACGCCCGGCATCCGATCTATTAGCTGAAAGTCATTATCGGGTTCCATTATTACATAGATGCTGGCTTTTAGGGCAACGATAAGGGGTGTTTCTTCATACTCTCGATGATCGGGTATCCCCGCCGCTTCGGGACAGGAATGGACCAAATCGCGAACAGCTCCCAACAGCGGATCATAACAGCAATCTTGGCATTCGTCTGCATCAGTGTACTTCTTTCTTGACGATGCCCTTTTTCTACGGCTGCCGCTCTCCGCTTCCTCCTTCGACTCAACACACGAGGGAGAGCCCAACGACGACGAATCCTTCCTGCTCGACTTGACACTGGATTCGCTTTCAACTTCCAAACACTTGCGTTTGGAAGGAGTCCTCCGCAGAGCTGGAGCAGTCACCGCCCCATCCGCTTTTTGTTCCATACTATCATCTTGGGCATCTGGCATTTCCTCATCGCCAACATCCAGCGCACTCTCAATTCGAACCAACGCTACGCGTCTCGCCACTCCCCTCTCTCCATCACTCGCGTCAACATCATCATCTTCGCATTGATCTTTCATCTTCTCCTTCCACATGATTTGACGTGCCACCCTACGCTCGACTCTGCGTAGATGAGCTCCCATGCACCATCGGACGCCATCCCACGAGGAACCACTCGTGCCCAAGTATTCGATATGGCGTAGATCGCGAACGTTTTTATTTTGACTATTTGCTGCTGTTGCGGTATCCTGACCAGGAGTCTCTTCTCCCGCAGAGCTATCCACATCGATTGCACCTTCATTATGTTCGTCTTCGCTGTCATCGTCGTCATCATCCTCATCTTCGTATTCCTCTTCATCCGCCTCGTGACGAGCCTGCCATCTTCCCCCGCCAAATGCCGGCGCTGCCGCTCCGCGAATCATGAAATGGAGGGGTGTATTCCCGTCTGCATCTTGGGCCAACATGGCTCGAACGGAGCGTTGCCCTTGATTTTTCTTACTTGTCATAGATGACTTCAACGAGAAGGAGTTGGCAGCAGCAGGGCTTTGGTTGTTTTGATTATTAGTTGCCTTGCCATTGGCAGCATCTTTGTACTGTTGAATATTTGTCACATTGTCCTTAATCATGGTATGGACATTCCGGCGCCATTCTTCAGAGGTATCATTATTGCCATTCTCCCCACTACTGGCTTCATTACTTGCTTGAAGGGCAGCAAGCAACTTAGCATCTTCCTTCAAGAGAGTTTCATCCGCCTGAATCAGAGTACGGACTGTGCGGCGCCATTCTCGCAACCCCGATAATATACGAGGAGTTAGTTTATTCTTCTTCTTCTTTTTCTTCTTGGATGATGACTTATTCTTTTTGCACGGTTTTGAGACAGGAGTGGTTGGTGCAGCCGTAGCCGATGCAGCTGCAGGTGAGGCCGTTGTTGATGCCTGTGTATTGTTCCCAATCAAATTAGACCATCTCCCCCTTTTCAAAGGCATTTTTCTCAAGGGCCTCGGCCTCCCCACACATTCGTGCAAAGGCGTACCCAGCTGTGGCAAACAGCGTCTCACGGCAGACAAATCCAAATCCAAAACGAGCTTTACAGTGGTAGAAGGAGCAGAATACCTGCAAGTCCATGCCAGTGGGGAGGCGGTGCCGAGGCAGGTGGAGAGTAGGCGGGGTGTGCTGCGTGGGACTGCGGGGAGTATTACTTGGACTTGAGTGGTGGTGACTTGGTTGTGATTCATGGTTGAGACCTCTCCACTATTGTTGGTGGTGTTTGAGTTGTCATCATTCGATAATGTCAACTCATGTTCATTTCCTTGCTCATTATTATGTGCATCGCTGCCATTAACGACTGTGCCATTCTTATTGGGAGCGGTATAAGTATCAATTTTCATTACTTCGCCAGATATAGATACGGTTCCCTCTCGTGAAGCGCGCCTGAAAGCGGGATTTATGTTCTGTTTCTGATCACCATCAGCATCACTAGCTTCAAGTTGTTCCACCACATCACCACCTTTCAATTGGACATTGTCACTGCGCCCCCCATCCTCTGCTGCAGGTCTAGCGTCCGCCTTTTCATTCTGCGTCGCCTGTTGCGTCTGCGCTATCGTCTGTTTGTGCAGTTCAATCTGCTCCGCCAAGGCATGAACTTGTGCCCAATTCTGTTCGTGACAACTTTGAGATAGCTGCAAAAATCGCTCGCCTTGGAGCCGTTCTGCTTGGGCGATGGCGTCGGCGTTGGTTGTGGAGGCGGAGTTGCATGTGTTTGACGGGTTCATCGTGAGATGATTATTGATACCACTTTCTTATTGTCACACCAATAATTGGAAATAGGTCTCTATTGAATGTGTTGCTTTCTATTGAACATGTGTTGCGATTTCCATTTCTATTGAATGTATCTGACCTATTCTTGTTGTTTGATTTGTGTGGTAAAAGTTCTGGCAGTTGCAGGAATGTGCGAGCATTACCTAGGAAGGAATCGTTGTGAGGTCTAAAAAAAAAATGATGGCACTTCTTCACAACCACACAAAGTTGTTGCCACAACGCACGAGGCGGAGGGTTAATAGACAGCGAACCCTAGCGAACCTATGCTATGTTGATGTAGAGACACCTCTAGATTTCTAGATAAAGGCTTTGTTGTAGAGCCTATATCTCTAGAGACACCTAAAGGTAAATAGAATTGATACCCGCTTCAACTCCCACAATATCAATCAAATACATAGGGTCAGATCAGATATTGGTTGGGAGACGCTGGGGAGACGCAAAGAAAAAGATATAAAGAAGTAACTAACCTCGCTCGTACATAGGTAGGTACTTCTAGACAAAAAGAAGTAATGACGTATTTATCAGGTATCTACCAATACCATCCGCAGAATTGTACGATACATCGTCGAATTACTTTGTCTACCATCATCTACCATATTATGGTATGGTACCTGCCAGCTAGCTCTCCATCCACCATAATACTCTCATGTCTCATGTCCCCGAAAGACACAGCAGGGGGAAGGAATGACTTGGGAAGGAGGCTGGAAGCTGCTGAAAGGAGGTCATAATATGAGATGCACCATTATTTTTGCAGCCGAGGCAGTTGATAGGTTGGGAGGGTTGAGAAGTTCTCGTAAGCACGATAGTGTACAAGACTGTACAAGACATGGTACAATAGACATATTATTATACAGATAGAGAGCAGAGAGAGTATTGTGCTGTATTATGGTAAGGATCAAAAGCTACTTTTTGCAACGCAGCACAGCACGCTTGTAATATTTGGCAATACATCATGTACTACGATATTGATCCAACTTGTCGTTTATGGAATCATACAACGGTAGGTATTGTATGATCTCATTCAGGGAACAGTCAGGACGAAGCGCAATATTTCTAGGCAGAGAGGACTGATCACTAATTTACTCTATTCTGTAAAAAGTCAATCAATGCATTGCAGCTCTGATTCTATTCGAAAGATAATACAAAATACACCCTCTTTTTGTAATTTCGGTTGAGAATTACAATGTACGATATCACAGTTGTATTTGGATTATTGATCGCCAAGAAAGAAGAAGTTGGTTCGCATTGGTTCGGATGCCATGTCGAAGGACCTTGATGTATTTATCTTCGGGATTCTAAAATGAAAATAATGATGAAAAGTTTTCAAGCTGATTTCTATCATCTGTATTTATCGAAAGAGTTCTCAAGGGCCTGACTGAAAATGGAAACGACCAAGCTCAATTCACATGCATTGTACCAACGAACTATGCCCAAGCGAGCAAAGCACTCCACGCGGGCAACCATTGCTATACAATTATATGCACCTGCTATGGTGTGCACTAATTCCATGGAAGGAAGAATGCATGCCCATGCAAAAGTTCGTATACCAAGCGCCGTCGTTCGTCCTAAATCAAGAAAAGAACCCATAACTAGAATCAAATTGGAAGAGACATTCGCAAACATTTATCAAGCATGTGTCTCTTCCCCAAGATCATATCGTAGGAAAAGATGCCATACAGCACATAATGGATTTGCTGACGAAATGATGCATAATATACTGGAGTGCAGACGATCACTTGCTGAACACAACGAACGAATGCAATCCCAAGACATCCTCATTAATATACCAGTGCTACGAGCTGTAAAGAACTTAATCCTTAATGATGCAAAGAGAAAGCTCAAAGTGTCATGGACAACGTGGAAACAATTCATGTACTCTTTCAGACAAATAGAACGCAAGTCAAAGAGAGCTGTTCGATTATTGGCAGAAAAAATAGTAAAAAAGAGCATCGACGCAGCAACATCAAATGCCGCCTCCAAAAAAGAGAAGGCAGTGGCAAGCCAACCCCCTTATGATAACGTAGGCAAGAGAATGAGCGAATTCGAAATACGACGATGGCACGGATCTTGGCCGACGCACAAAGTGGCATGCCTCGATGATGGTATTATCAATGGCCGAATGTCTCACTTTGGACTGCCTTCACCTAACTTATCATTGTATAAATCGAGACATAACAATAATTGTCACCAGAAGGAAACTCAGGGATGAGAAAGGTAACTGTGAGAAGAAGAACTTGAACGGTTGGCAAGTGCAATAGGAGTGCAAATTAAGCAACGAGCCTCTTGATGCTTCATTTTCGCAACACCTTGCGAAAGCAAAGCTGATCATCTGGCCTGGACGATGTAATAGTAAAGGACTCTATTCTCAAAGACACATATCGAAGCAGATTGTTGAAGAACTTTTAGACTTCAAAAAAGATGGGTCAAGATAATTATTTCTAGAGAGATGTACTCAAAATCTAGACAACAATGCACTTAATTGGTTGTAGATATAAATGTTGAGCCGTTGAGCGATATCTACATGATTTGGAAAAACACTTTATACTTTATCTTACCACCTCTTACCACCACTTTTACTATCTAGATATGTTTGGTTTGTACGAATATTATTGTAAATTGTATGAAGTAGTCAAAGATCCATTTGTCCTACCTACATACCATAATACTCTCCTACTGATTATTCCTGTGGTCAAGTCTCCGACTGGACCTAGGTTTCTACTCGACTCGGCTTCCCACTCGTGATT
>JAZGVS010000425.1:2500-5000 GCA_037356235.1 Bacterosira constricta
TTCTTACACCAAATTTTGTTTCGTGTGGTGACTAAACCTTGACATTGTACACGAATTTTCTGTGTGGAATACCTTTAGCTGTGAAATACGGAATGAAACTGCAAAAGCAGAGACATGCATGAAATCGGCTGCTTCCAGTGCGTATGCTTTGGGTAATGGGGTAGGAGATTACACGACTTCTTGTGCCAAAGTGCACTGCAAATTGAGAGGCTGGGTGTAATATCAGCAGATGCGTGCAATGATGTGTCAAATGACAACTTCACAATAAACATTTTGAATTGTGCCCAAATTTCTCCCTTAAAGTTGGAATGGAATGGAGATAGGTATATGTACTACATACGATTGGAGATCAAGAACATCTAACAACAAGTTGGATTCGATATCGTACTTACATCAACGGCTCACTGTTGATGCTGCTGGCTCATACTTGAAATACTATCTACCAATGAAACATATAGTATTCATATGGGTGTTTGTTCATCGGAGAGTAGTGTATCCAAAAATGATATGAATGGGTGTGTTGGATTTGAGCTTTATGGGGTTGGTAAGGATTTGTTGATTGGATTTCAAGAAGGGCGGTGATGGTGGTAAAACGATAGAGGACCGGCAGGTTAATTCATATCTATTCCATCAAAATCATGGAACAATGAACAAAAAGATTAACAGAGATTGTAGTACAGATGGCTGATGCAGCGGTGACCCAAGCTGGTGCGATGTCTCTCACTAGAGCTATGTAAACATCAACAGATGTCCCATAGCTGCTAAAACTGGACCTTCCATTGGTGCTAGATGTCCGTTGAACCAAAAGATTTTTGGGCAGATTTTTCCTGTATTTGGATGCTTCCCGAAGTCTGTTACATGATATCATGTTATTGTGCATGTTATATTTTCTGTGGGCTAATAACAATAATAAGTACACGAGCGATAGTCTGATTTGTTTAGTTGGTGATTTTTAAATGATTATGATCTAAAAGATACTAAAATCTGATCTGAGAGCCTATTAGTATTAGAGAGATGGGGCTCATACTATTTCTTCTTCTTGGGGGCGACAAATAAAATAATGTCATCGCTGAGTACTTGCCATCTAATGATGATCGTGGAGGACAAACCATACCCTCTTGTGATGATTTTTGCTTGGGTCTCTCTAGCCATATTGTGTATCAGTTGAAAATAATTCTTGGGGTGGCAACCCTTGCCCTTGCCCTTACCATTCTGCCATTCGCAAATAGAAACTTCATCGCAGCGTTTCCTCTCGCCAAGCATGGTACAATGACTGGACTGCATAGGTTTGAGCCAATAAGAAATGCAATTATGGTAAACCTAAACCTATTTTTATAATGTTTTGCTTAACGTCACTTTTGGACGGATTGGTCAGTCTTCCCAATCGTATTTCTTCTCGACCTTTTTCCTTTGTAAAACGTAAAATCCAAACACCAACATGTCTGCCCAATGCCATCCGCAATAATATAATAAGAGACTGAGTAACAGTTGAAACTAATTCTTGGGGTAGCAACCCTTGTCCTTGCCATTCTGCCATTCACAAATAGAAACTTCTTTGCAGCGTTTCCTCTCGTCAATCATGGTACAATGGCTGGACTTCAAAGGTTTGAGGGTAGGAACTGGTTTTGGCGTCCTAATCTCTATGGTGCCTGCGGCTGCCGGCACAACAGCAAAGACCAGATCGTCCACATCATCATAAGTTCCTCCACTGCAAGAACTCTGAACGCCAAAGTACCGGAAGTTGACGCGCACAGCTTGGATCGGAGTATTCGGAAGTTGATACTCGAGCTTGAGGGTACGTAGTCCGCTACCATTACCAGTAGCAGAGAGAGAGTTGATGTGTGTCCAGGTTGGAGCATTATCGACAGTGGTTGTGTAGTAGAAGTCGGCCACATTAGAAGAACCATCTCCATATGGCCAAACCGTGGCCTCGATTTCAGCCAAGCCTCCTGCTTCAAGTTGACCTCCTCCAACGGCAGAAACTGTGATTGAGTCGATGGATTCATCCGCGTGATATCCTCCGGTTCCATCTACGCATGAGTCAAGGGTATTGGGAGGATTGGGCTCAATGTTACTTGCTTTTCCGTCAAGTAGTGAACCAGATGTGCATGATGGTCCAACAGCAGAGCACTTGGGTACTTGTAGACTAGGATCAAATTCAGCAACAACTGGGAGTGAGGGCGTGGATACGGGTGTAGGATTTGGGGTAGGGTTGGGAGTTGGCTCATTTGTGGGACTGGGTGTAGGCACAGGTGTAGGATTTGGGGTAGGGTTGGGAGTTGGCTCATTTGTAGGATTGGGTGTGGGCGCGTTCGTAGGTGGCTGGGGTGCGCAGCTTCCAAACACTTTACTATCACTTGACGCAAACTCCCCGCCACCAATAACCTCAACCCCATCCTTCTTCACTGAGTACGATCCTACGCCATAGCTACAGCAAATGCCATCACCAAAAGAATCACTAATTGCGAACATGTACTCGACATCGGGTAGGCAGTACGTC
>JAZGVS010000425.1:15000-16606 GCA_037356235.1 Bacterosira constricta
GGCCAAGGTCAAAGGTCAAGGTCAAGGTCAAGGGTGCTCTAATCTTCTATCTAGTTGGTTGGTGTATAGTAGTTATGGTGGTGTGTGGTGCGAGGTGCGTCGTGCCCTACCATGATGAGATGCAGTTCAGACCCTTCTGTCCTGCTCCAAGTCCAAGCTGTGCTGTGCGTAGTATAAGTCAAGTCTGATAATCCAAATGACATATCTTCTATCTAGTTGATTGTTGTATAGTAGTTATGGTGGTGGTGCGGGGTGTCAGGCATTCTAAGTCAAGGTCAAGGTTGTAAAGGTCGTCAAGGTTGTCAAGGTCATCAATGCCAAGGCCGTCAATGTCAAGGTCGCCAATGTCAAGATCGTCAAGGTCAAGGTCAAGGTAGTATAAGTCAAGTCTGATATTCCAAATGACATATCTTCTATCTAGTTGATTGTTGTATAATAGTTGTGGTGTGGTGGTGCATGGTACTATACCATGGTGATATTCCAAACTGCTGTCCCCCAAGTCCAAGCTGTACTCCTCCCACTCCCGTATGGAACCCCCCATCTGTGATATCTCTGTCGTCTTGAAATAAAAAATAAAATTCACGAGTCGGCATAATTGTGAATGGCTCATCTGATGGTTGTTGTTATGGAGTTATGGACCGTTACAGGCGGATACGGGGAAAATCAAGCTGGGGGTAGAGGTAGCGTGTGCCCTGCATCTTCACCCACCACTCTTTTGTGTTTCTTTTTTGGTTGATTGTTGTGTATTTATCCTCTCCAAAATGTATACTCAAGCCTAAAATACCACCCACGGGACGTGCACATGAGGCTCAGTATGCCCAAAAGGAAGCCAAGCCAGGATATCGTGAGCGAGCTTGCTTGCTTGGAGGAGAGGGAGTGCAGAGTGGATAATCAAAAAATGCATAGGAAGCAAAAGAAGCAAAAGAACAACACCAGGGATTCCAACGTGGTCCCCCACCGTAGTACTAACCTGGCCCGACAATGCTTAACTTCGCTGAGCAGACGGGAAGCGGTGCTGTCATTGTGGTATGGTCGTTCCTGGTAATAAATGAAATATTTAAATATATAAACCTTTCTTTTTTCTAATAGAAAACCGAACCAAAAAACACAACACCGGCAACACCGACAGACTACAAGCACCGTGCATGTGCACCATACACACAATACACCGCACACTACTCACCCCCATGCTCACACCACGCCAGCACACGCACCCACACACCCACACGCACACACACAACATGGAGGAACCCCAAAAACCGCAAACACAAAAACCGTACCACCGTACCACCCACCACACACAGCCACTACACACACACAACCCAAAAACCGTACCGCATACCACACACAGCCACCACACACAACCCAAAAACCGTACCGCATACCACACACAGCCACTACACACAGCCACCACACACACAACCCAAAAACCGTACCGCTCACCACACACACAGCCACTACACACAAACACACAAACACACAAACCAAAAACCGCAAACCAAAAACCGTACCGCCAACCACACACACAGCCACCACACACAGCCACCACACACACAACCCAAAAACCGTACCGCTCACCACACACAGCCACCACACACACAACCCA
>JAZGVS010000426.1:0-14963 GCA_037356235.1 Bacterosira constricta
GAATTTTCTACTGACAGTATCTAAATTAGATTTTACTAAAAAAATGCTAGATAAACGCTATCAAGAGATCTAAGCAGTATGTTCGACTGTTCAAAAGATTGCGGAGTTTGACTGTTTGAAACAAAAGATTGGAGAAACAATCAAGAACATATGACTAAAACATTGCGCCTCGAAGAAGAAGTCCGTGATGTGAAGATGACAATCGAGTGACGGTACCAAAAGCTGAAGAAGCTTGAATCGATATGTTTTGAGGTATCACATGCGCTCTAATTCAGCATCAGCCACCAGAGTCAATGATACTAGGGCGAATGATCTCTGAAACCTGGCACGTTTACGCCGACCCCATATTTGTTGATCGGAACGGTGGCATCTTCGCTCAGGTGGATGTCATCGATTCTCCAGCTTTAGACGAAGCTCCATCGGCGGTTGTCGCGAAGACAAAGATGAAGAAGGCAACGAAGATAAAGAGGTTGCTGGATCCAATTAGAATGGCTCGCAAAGTCGAATTCGACGAGAAACTGAGTACATTTTCAGCTCAAAACAAATTCGTTGGAGTTGACAGAAGCTCCAACGCCATGAAGAACAACACGACTCGTGGTTACAAGGCTGGGGGTACTAACTGGGGAGGTAAAAAAATCACGGTCAATAAAGTTGATGGGAAACCATTGGTGTCGGTGATTGAAACAGCGCTTGTGCATGATTTTGGGAACTATATCAATTATGATCTTGGTCAGTTCACAACGAACGAAGAGAAACTCGCATACCTCAGGCGAATTCAAATCACTTCTCCAAGTATGTCGCCTGTGCTGGCATGACAAACCCAAAAGAAGTTGTCAAGTTAGGCGGGTCGAGTATGAACAAGGACCATCCATTCAATTTCATGAATCCATCTGAAGTGACTGCTAAGAGGTTGGAAGAGATTCGTGTTCGTGGTCTCGATATTGAACATGAGTTTACTACTCAAAGAGAGACGGCTATATTTCTAGCAGTCGTTCATTCCGTAAAGGGCAAGATTAAATGATGTAGGTCTTTTATGTCGTTATTAGTTGTCTACCATGGGAAAATACTAGAATTGAATAGTAATAATGATTGAATAGTACTAATGCGTATTGGCATGACGTTATATATATATTTTAGTGATTTTAGATCTAGTTGTCTGAAATGAGAGTCTTCAACCGAGTAGGGAATGACTCAATCGTCACAAAGGAATCACTCCAATTGTAGTTCAGTTCATTTGGCAGCTGTGCATTGATCAATTTCTTGAATGTATCAGTTTTATTTGAATCGAGGAGATTGTTTTGTCAAGCTCGGCAATATGTGCACAGCTACGATGGTGGTGAATGCTGCACCAAGTTTATCCGCGGAATGATGACCTGTCTCATTGGCACCAAATAGTTGTGTTGTTGGGGGGGAGGCAAGTAGGGCTATCAATGCATTGAATCCAGCATTTGCATTGTCAGGAGTGCTCTGAGATTGTGATTCTTGAGCTGCCCTAGATCTTGTTGTTACCGAGCTGCTACTTGGTGGGGCGGAAGATTGGAGGGAGATTCCTTCAGCCAACCTCAGGCTCTCTTGAAACTCCTTCTTTTTCTTCCATAACTTTACAACATCACCATAATGCTTTTGCTCTAGGTATGGTAAGTAGTAGTAGGTGAAGCCAGGGGTGAAGCGGTGAAGCCAAAGGCGCACCAACCGAGGAAATCTGTGATTTTGAATAAAGTCCTCTTTCGGCAACTGTTTCGGCGATTTATTATCTGCTATCCGTTATTACCGTTAATTTTGTACTAGACATTCACGAAGGAAATACTCTAGTTTAGACAAAAACCAAGCTATTCTTGTCACACTGTGTCACACCACATTCAAACGTTACAACTAAAACGGGGACCGACGACCCAGCCAAGCCCAAGACCCAAGAGTCAACGACCATCATCACAAGATCATCACAATGGGGACGACAGCTTCCGACTTCCGAGATTTCCCCAGCATCCCAGCTAGCATGCCCCCATGATAGACATACTACGCGATTATAGCAACAAAATGTTCAGCAGACAAACCAGCGGAGGAGTCGGCAACAGCAGCGGCGGCGCTGGCACGGCCAAACGCGTCCTATCCTCTCTCCTCGAAACGTCCGGATTCGTCTGCGGTTCGCTCAAGGACACGGTGCAGGACAAGCTGGCCGAAAATGACATGGATATGAAATGGGTCGAAAATGAAATTGACAACATAAAGACAAAGCTGGGGCCCACGATTGAGAAGCCACGCGAGCAGATATTGAATTTTGCAGAGAAGGCCTGCAGGGGTGGCAGTGAGCCTTTGTCATCGCCGTTGGCTACCGCAACGGCGGCAATGGGCTCTGGAGGGAGCTTTATAGATGACAACACGACGCTGGATGGAACGTTCGATGGAACGGCGACGACGGCGGAGGGCAGGACGCTGAGTGTAAATACTGGGGATTTCGACGATGAAACAACCATGGCATCCCTAATGACGGCGGAGACGAGCAAGAACCAGAAGCACAAAAGCCGATTTGCACAAGTTGTGAACGATGCGAAGAAACGAGAGAAGGCCGCGATAGACGCGGCAGCGGCACAGGCGGCCGCTGGTGGTGGAAATGTAGTTATTGGCCTATGTCTCTCTCGTAAAAATTCCACGTTGGGCCATCCAGACACTGTGACGCGACAGACGGCATTTGATTTCAACGAATTGCAGGATAGGGATTACAAATACGTCAGCTCTACTGACGAAAGTGGATGGCTGGCCGGGGGAGGCGAACGGGGAGATCCTTATCTCTCACAGAAGCAGTTTGATCACACTAGGTCGGTAATATCGTCGAAAAGCGAGGATTCGGATGGGATGCGGGTCAAGTCCTTTGGTGCAGGCCATAAAATTGCGTGCCCTGATCGAGTTCACATTCCAATAATACAAATTAATGCTGCGAGTTCAGCCGTTATTGATGAGATTGTTGCGGCTTTGGCACGGGGAGAGATTTTCATCCCAGAGGTTTCGATTTTGCCAGAAACACTCACTATCAATGCTACGAGCCCTCCCGATCTAGTTGTGCGTTTTGGTTGCGAAAAGAATGATGATACATCCCCAGAGGATTGGTCGAATTGGTGTCTCGAGTTTTTACATAATCAACTCTATGATTACTTTGCTTCCATGGGCGCACAATGGTCCAAACGACCGTTCCAAATCACACTGGCACGCAAGGTTCGATGGACGACTGTCAAACATATGCACAAGTATTTTGCCCGATCAGAGCAGGTTATCAATTCTTGGAGGGAGAAGGGGCCACAGTATCTCCAGCCGCCCTATTCTGACGATTCCTCTCGTGGGGTGATATTGGAGGAGATTACACGGCCACATGGAATATACTTGATTCGGAATGGAGTACCGACAAATTACTTTGCGCCCAATTTCCAACCTCCATACACAACCAAAATGAGGCGGAGTTTGATCCGTAATGTCATTAATAAAAGTTGGGATATCAAGCATAGAGATTGGCTATCGGAACCAGTACCGCGGATGCGTGGGCCTGTACAATTCATAAGTTCTGCGATGGGATGTGTCAATCCAAGCCATTTGAGCCCAGTGAATCAGAATAATATCAGTGTTTTTCACATGAGGCCAGATTTTGATTTGGTTGCCGAGGACGTGAGTGGCAGGCCAGAAATGCCACAGCGAGAAGAAGTCCGCAACAGGAAGAGTGATAGGAAAAATAAGGTGGCCCATGCCAATGATAAACAACAGCGAAAGGATTCACAGCGCCGTCAACAGGAAGAAAGAGAGAAAGAGCTCGATGTGAAGCCATCAACATCAATGCCGTCCGAGGAATCTTATGGAAACAGTACGCGGCCTAGTGAATCAATGTCATTATCAATAGAAGAATCCATGACAGACCCCGCCGATGACCCCATCACTGCCAACCGTACCAAATCAAATAGCGTGGAAAGTCCAGGAAGAAGCAAGCAATGGTCAGGAGAGCTATCACCAGATAGATCTTCACAGGATGACGCGGATAAAAAACGTTTCTTCAACTGCGACGGCAATGGAAGGACATCTTCGTTTGGGTCTTCGAAGGGGGTGTCATTTTCGGACAGCAGTCTCGCAGAGAGTGAAAGGGAGAGGAAACTGGATCGTGAACAACAACGGCAACATCGATCGATGGTGAAGCAGCATGTCAATGCGCTCGAGAACCCCTCACCGAAGGAGTCGTCGAAGGTGGATGATAGAAGAGTCGACAAATTTGGAAGAGCAAAGGTATGAATTTGTCTGACTTGTGATGCTCTTCCCAACAATGCCCCAATATTATTTAATGTCACACTGCTTTTTTACTCTTTTTATCAGACAAAGAGACGAGAATTGAGAGATCGAAGGCAAGATGAAAATGGAGAACGGAGCACCCCAACATCAAAAAACTCTTCATCACCTTCAATGCGACCTCAAACACAAAGTACACTGCCACAGCTATCACCGTCAGGTGAAAGCATGGCGTACTCTCTGGATTCTGCGTCATACTTTCGTCCTCCCGTTGCTAATTCTAATACCAACGATGGGGGAGGTTCTGTGATGACAACGGGGACAGAAAATCAGAGTCTCTTGAGTTATGTCACAAGGTCTACTATGGTGCAATCAAGATTCCAAGAAGATGGCGTAGGAAATGCTCACAACAGAGAAGACCAAGATGACGATATTTCGCTATCGCTTCTTGAATCACAAAGTAGTTTGGTACCAAGTGATGATGAGCTCAATGCAGTAGGATGGGCCAAGGCTTTGGACTCTAATAGTGGTGCCTACTACTACTTCACGCTGGATCGAACGAAGACCATCTGGGAAAACCCTCTTGGAATCTCCCCGTAATTGTTGCTGCGCAGGAGGAAGTGCATCAGCCAAGCGTAGCTTCTTCCTGCATCAACTATTTTTTTGTTATCTCATCTTCAATAATTCATCGAAGTTCAATCATAATAAGTATTCGACATTGTACAGATCTTGTACAAATGAAGTATTGGACACAATACAGGGAAACATAATTTAGTCTTCGCTTATATTTACCCACGGGCATATGATGTGCAACTATCTACAGAAACAACAACAATTTCTGGATGAGTCACCGAGCCTGCACTCCAGTTGGTTGGAAGTTAATGAAACCTGTGTATGTGGATCGGCTGACATTCCGTTGATACACCCCATCAAATGCCTTAAATACGCAAGCACATGGTAGTAGTGTGTGTGCTTCTTTATGTGCAAAATGATGGAAAACTAGTAGTTATTGATATATAAATATGAAAACAAATGCTTTGCAGAGCTCGCTGTATGTTCTCTAACCCACCTATCACCAGGAAGTTATGAAAACTAGTAGTTATTGATATATAAATATGAAAACAAATTGAGAGCCCTCAACCGAGTGGGCTCAATCAACTGCATGAAAACAGAATCTACATCGATCCATGGTCAATGACTGGCATTTTAGCCTGGTATTTGCCTGTCAGAGTGTTCCTCTTGATGCCCTCGTGGAGGAAAGCATGCCTTTTCCTGTCCCAATCGTGAACACGATTCTTTCCTCCACCATTCGTGTTGTACACGCACCCCGCATGCCGCTTGATATTCCAGCCGTAACTATACCTCAGGAGATCATATGGGTTACTAAGACCCAACCTTGTTGCAATCGCTTCCAGGTTCGACTTCTCCATGTCGTCAGGTGTTTTTGGCGAATGGTTATTGCCAGGGAAGCAGGATTGAGTTGGGATAGATATGATGAGGCGGAAGAAATCAGGTCGATGCAACGAGTCAAGAAGGGAGCAGATAGAATACGAGAGATACAAAATAGAGCAGTAGAAAATACAGAGCGGAGAGCAATCGAAAATGAAAAACATCGTAACCACATGAGTCTTGATCTTGACGCCTTGTTCGGACAAACTTAGATAAATCCAGATAAATCCCTTGCTTGACTTGAGACATTTTCATCACTGTTGTGAGTGTAGTATTGAAAAAGTTGGAGATAGAGTTGAAGATTCTAGTTAATTCAAGTTAGTTGGTTACTAGATTATTTGCATTACTGCCATTACAATCTTCCTGAATATTTCAAGCTTTATTTCCATCAATGTGATTTCGTACCACCTTCTCTTTCGCCTGCAGTGTCCCTTGCTCCATTTTAGGCACAACACAGTGCACTGATGGTTTCAACTCATCTCTCAATACCAATCTTACGTACTCCCGCATCCTTGACGCTCCAGTGATGAGGTTCAGATCTTTCACTTCTCCATCTTCGTTCTCCGCCGCCCGTTCCACAATTTTCTGGAATATAAAACGGCACGCTGCCCTTGCAACGGGAAATGACATACGGGACAAATCAACCTCCCACGAGCTGTCCAAAGAATCGGTTCTTAGAATCAGCCCTCGTGCCACTGCTTCCGAGAAGACTTTATCTACTTTTTCCCTGTTGGCCTTCCCCGGGGCACTGTCTAGTGTGGCAATAACCTCGGTTAATGTCACAATATCAGGTAGTACTTTCTCGTCACTTGGTTGAATCATTTCTAGCCACATATCATATACCTCAACTGGTTTCTCTGCCGCCATTCCTGCACCGAGCAATGCATTGTATGCAACAATATCAGGCTGCAGACCATCACTTTTCATACTATTAAACAAATCAAATGCAGGCTCCCATTTGCTTTTAGGGTCAAAGGAATATTGTAAGCATGAGTGAGTGAGCAATTCTCATTTGGCAACAAGCAGGAGAACAACGACAGAAAGAGACTTACCTTGAACTAGCACATGCAGAAATTGCTGATGTATAAGCAACCTTATTCGGCTTTATACCATCCCCTTTCATGGCATTGATAAGGTTCACCGCCTCCTCCCACCGTCCAGCCGCCCCACAGGTGCTAATGGCAGATGAAAAAGTAAAAGAGTCTCGCCGAACACCCTCACGTTCCATGCATTGAATGAGATCCAGGGCTTTCTTCCAAAGGACATCTGTATCAGAAGAATCACCCGTATTTTTTTGCTTTGATTCGGTACGTGCTGCCTTCAAGTCTGTACGAGCAGCCGTCGAGAGTGCAGCTATGGCAGAGTTGTATGTGATAGTGTTGATTCTCAACTTCTGCGCCCTCATCTGGTTCAATAGCTCCAATGCCCTCTCCCACTTACCACCATTGCCACAAGCTGTCACGGCAACACCGTAGGTCACCTCGTTCGGAGCAATACCCTCCTCTTTCATCTCATCAAGAAGTGACATGGCCCTCCGCCATCGTTTCCCCTTGGCACATGCATCCATGGCTGTAGTGTAGCAGTATACATCCAGCTTCATATCCATGTCTTTCACCACGCCGAAAAGTTCCATTGCCTTCCCCGCCTGTCTGCCACGTGCACATGCTCTCATGGTCGTGGTATATGTGATCAAATCAGGGTTAACTCCCGGCTCCCGTTGACATTGGCTCAGTAATGCCAGAGCTTCCTTCCAACGCGACACCTGTTTCGATGCACATATTTTTAGCAATGCATTGTAGGTGTAGACGGTGGGTTTGACACCTCGACGGCGCATCCCCGTCAGGAGTGTGTTCATGAGTTTGAATTGATTTGCATTTGCCAATGCCACAAGTACTGTTTGATAGATATTCTTGTTGTATTTGGCAGTATCATCAGAATCCAAGACGTTTTCCATCACTACTAGCATTTGAGAGGCATCTTGCCATCTACCTCTTCTGGCATATCCAGATATAATAATTTCATGAGCATGCACCGTGATTTTATCGTCCATTAACTGTAATAATTCTGCGGCCTGTTCTATCCGATCATTTTTCTTATTCTTTTGTTGATTTTTTGGTCCACCAGCACAGCATGCTTCAATGACAGCATGGTAGGTCGATGCCTGAACCTCGCTGCCATGGTTTTTCAATTCTACTACAGCATCGTCAAGGCGTCCTGCCTCCAGCAATGAATTGATAGAGAGCGTAGGAACTTGTGGTTCTGTGCCGTAGGATCGACACCAATCGAAAGTACTTGGCGGATTGTTGTGGTTGATTGGGATTGTCGAGCCATAGCCGCGGCGGCGGTTGATATCTTTCGGTGATGGCCGATATGATGATGATGACGATCTTGATTGGAAGGATTCCACTGTTGAAACTGCTGCCACCATGAATATCATTGGTGTGAGGGGACGATGACATATTATGATCATGATTATAATATCGGGGACGGCGTTAATGTAGATGGCTTGCGGTGGTGTCAATGAATGATAATATTGGTAATTCCACTTCCGATCTCTCCTCCGCGTTTTAATGGCTATGATGGAGTGGGCATTATTTGTTACTTATGCTACGGCTACGGCGGCGCCATCGTCAAACTCGTAAAATCTTTTACGACGGGTTTAGATACCTACATCTACGGTGGGAACCGGTACGTTCTGGTACGTTCTATGTCTTTTATTGACTCGTCAGTGACTCAGCCAATAATGGTGTCACCAGGAAAATAACAGGTGTCACCGAAATGGCAGTGTCTCAAATAATAATCATGATCAAATCAAATCAAATCGGACTCAACTTCTAGACTCTTCTAGAACTAGCCGAACCGAATATCGTAGTGGCAATGACAACCAATGCAACCAAAACCAGAACATGGCGTCTGCAACGCCAGTAACACCGGTGTGATAATGGTCTCGGCCCCGTCGACGTCGTTGTTGTCGTCATCATATCATTTTCGTCGTGTTTGTTGCAGTCCTCATTCCTCATTGTGGCCTAACCCTAATATCCTCGCCACGGAATCCACTTCCGGGTACAATTACAATGGATGCATTTATGCCACGTTTATTTTGGACGCGGTAGCGATTATTTTGACGGGGATTACATTGCCGCTTATGATGTGCATTCCAGAATTTTTGATTAAGGCGAGTTTGATTATGATGTTGGTTTTGAGTGGGGTTGTGCGTGATGGTTATGACTTTTTTGACAGGGAATATTATTGGTGGAATTATTGGGGTGAGTGTTTATCTGTGTTTCTATTATTATTATTTTTGTCATGTATGATTATATCCATCTTTTATTAAATTATTGACTCATTCATATCTCATATCTATATTTCACAAACAAAAACACCCTCTAAATCACAGGTCATCTCCTTCCTAGTCTTCGTCTGCTACGCCAAGGCTGTTTGGTCCCGCATCCCCTTTGCCTCCGTCAACCTCCTTACATCCTGTACCGCCATCAAAAAGACGCCGAGTCATCTTCGCATCACACTGCTTTGTCGTGCTAGCCTTCGCATGGACATTCATTTTGCTTACTATCTATCAGCAAAGAGTATGATATCCTGATAAGCTTGAGCACCTGCTTTTTTATCCATCGCAAAATATTTGATTTGATTGAGAAATGCTAGCTCAGCGTAGATGCCAGAGTCACCATCGCTTACTATGCGCTCCAATAGGATTCCGCCTCTCTTGGCAAACATGGTATGTGATAATCCAGCACCATGGCTTCCAATAATGACATCTGCGGCCATGAAGGCCTTGGCTTGACATGGAAGGCATTTCATCATTGCATCATCACTTGAACGGAATGCGGTTACATTGTACTTTGATCCCAAACCTTGAGACAGCTGCTGAAGGAAACTCTCGTCATATATGCCAGCATCGCCACGTCTCGATGCATCTCTCACAATCACCATAACTATCTTTTTCTGCTGGCCAGAGTGAGATTAACAGTTACAGTATCGTTATCACCAAGAAGATGTCTTTCCACGTGTTTACGAACCGAAACAAGATTCCAATAGTTAAGTAGTGGTGAATGAGAGAATCCTTCCGTTGGTACAATCACTTCCTTAGCATGCACAGTCTCGTCGCCAATAAGCGTCACTTTTGAGCTATCCAACCCAACCAATTCATAGAACCCTACATGAAAATCTGCGATTTCACTACACCCGATTCGAATTGCAAATTATGGGACTGCAAGTAATGCATCTAGAAAAGGTGCAATTCGAGGCCAAATCTCGATTGAAAAATGGAAAAAGCCTGTACAATAAACTTTTATGTCAAGGGAAAGAGGGACATCAGCATAGAGACCAACACATCATAACGACCGACCTTGACGAATCATATAACACTTACCTTGTGACACATCAATGACAAGATTGTATGACTGATATGGGCAAGGAGAAGATTGTTCATCTGTTGTAGTAGAAGAACACGATTGGAGACCTTTCATCCCTTCACGTGCACCTTTCTCTTACCACGTCCTGACGTCAAAGTTGATCTGACGTGTAGACGGTTTTGTAACTTTGCAGAGCCCGTTGGGCGCGNCCTTCTTGTGTGTCTTTGTTGCGCCATCGCCAAATCCTCCAATAAGAATGAAGCAAGGATACTAAAGATAATACACCCTGCTGCCATTAGCAAGGTACAACCAGTCAGGTTCTTGCATCTAAACCTTGTATCATAAAAAAACAGAATGATTGAGCTAAGCATTCATCTCACCTTGTTTCAAGCAGATGGCATCTTGAGGGGCGCGCTGGTGTTGTTTTTGGTTTTGTTCTTGGCTCTGGTGTTGGATTTGTTCTTCTTTGCGGGCCGCAGTCTTCACAATCACAAGAAGGAACAGGGCATACGACGGAATGGAAATATTCATGGTTACTTCTTAGCTTAGATTAACCTTTTCTTTATGGAAAGAGTCTATTGTGGTAGCGTGGTAGTCTAAAAAGGACAGCAACAACTATGTCCACGCCAATCGTGTGATTGGGAGGGAATGATGGAATTGGACAAGAAGCTCACGATGCTGCTCCATCAATTTCCATCAATCCCTGCATGGGATTGAAGGGTTTGGCATTTTAGCTGTCAAAATAAATATGTTGGGCGCGGGACTCAATCATGATGGGCGCATATTCCATATCGCTCGAGAAGGCGTTTGCGTAGGTGCCACCAGCATCTTTTTCATTGTGACGGGTGACTTTATCTAGAAAACCTAAAAGTTGAGGGCCATCCGCATTATTCTCATGAAATTGAAGTAGTTTGAGATAACAATTCATGGCAAAATTGAATACGGACAGCACGGGTTGTTCAATGCTTAGCTTAAGTACTGTATTTGTATCCACGCATCATGGTGTGCTTACCCAATCATTCTATCACGAACTCTAGCCAACAGCAGAGGATCGCCATAACCTTCATATAGTTTCTTAGGGGATAGCGATTTTTTATTCGAGTTCGAGACTGATGAAAATGATGGGAAGTTACGTAATGTTTTCTTGGAAGAGAAGGCTCGAATCGATTGTTTGAATTTTGCCTTCTTTGAACCACTTGCAGCAGAGGTATTGCCATTATTTCTTTGATGTTCATTTGCAACATATATGTTCACAGCTGTTCTGGTGGATAGTGGGAGACTATCACCCTGAGTCTCGGGTTCTTCATCGGACAAGGATAACTCAATGGAATGAATCGAGGATGCAACTCTGTTGGCATTATTTGATGATGATGCATTGTCGACAAGGAGTGGCGGTGCTGCCAACTCTGAAACAATGGGACAGCAAGCCTCACCACGAGTCCGATCTGGCTGCTGGTCACATACTAGGCCACCATTCATTTTTGTATTACTCAGAGTTGTATTCTCGCAAGTACTAGTAGTCACGCTAATTTGGCCAAACGAAAAACGACGCTCGTTACCTTTTTCAATAGAATCACCTCCTTCGTCAACGCTCATGCAAATGATGTGACTTTCTTTATCGATGATATATATATCACGACAATCAATCCCGGCCATTTCATATGCCATTGCATCCGTCGCCTTGTTTCCTAAAAAACATCAGAAGAGAATATAAGTGAGAAGGAATGCAACAACAGCCACGGCGGCCAGAGAACGAAACCTACCAAATCCAGCCAGGAAAAGCCGATCGTCCCAAAACACCGAAGAAGCTTCTGATATTCCACTCAAGGATTGTCGTGGTGGCTCGCCACTAATATTTCCACGATGAGAAGGGGTGTTCCAATCCTCTCCTCTCGCCGCCACGAATGGAAGTACCACCTGCCGTGACAAGACATCCGCTTTAAACATGTAAATATCCTTGGCAACAAGCTCAGAATACAAGACAGAGGAGAGAGGGCCAGTGTGACACATGATGGGTCCAGGTGGGAGACCCTGCATATTCTTCGCGGGGCAGGTTTGTGAAAGGGAGACTAATAGTTTTCGTGTCTGGCCAACGAGCATGATGGGCCGAGAGCTTAGATAGAGGAATCGAATTTCGCCTTCTGGTTTGAGTCGCTGCTGCTGGATTTGGCTGCTGCTTGTGACATGTGCGAAAAAATCATCGTTCTCTTCCTCTCCACAATCAGCACCGTCGTTGTCGCCACCGAAAGAAGCGCCAGCCTCCAATATCTTATGATAGAATTTACAAATCCCTGTATGGCAATACTCAAACCTATCCTGAATCACGGTATCGATAACACCCCGTATGTCACTTTTTGTTACAGTTCCATCAACATCGGAAACAACGATGGAATCAGACGATTTCCACAGGTATAAGTGCGCCTCTGCCGTGGCAACAATGGTTCCCTTCTTGGAGATTAAAGTGTATCGTAGAAGATTGCGTCCATAGTTGAGTATGCCTCCTCCCCCTTCTTTATGGTTACCACTTTTTGTGAATTGTTTGCCTGGCTGTTGCTGTTGAGTGGTCTTGCAAAGATGATGCTCACTATTTCGTATGGATTCATGACAAGTACAAGTTTGTTGCTCCACTTGTTCATCCAATGGATCGCTGTCACCACCATCATTCTTATTATCAATCAACAGGTTCAAAGTTTCTGTAGACGGTCGTAATCCACCCCCATTGACAAATCGGCAGCTTGGCTCATCATTATCGCGTTTGGAAGAGAATATCATGTCTAATTGAGGTATATATCTTCCATTGATTTGTATTTGTACATTGCCATTTCTTTGTGTCAACGGAGGCTGAATTTGCCGTTGTTGCAAATTATTGGCTTGCTTTTGTTCTATTGGTGACAATTTCACTTGGCTTTGTGACTGTGACTGTGTTGATAGTTCAGCACCATGATGAGGTTCAGTACATGCCGTACCCCTTTCTGACAAAGTTTCCAGTGCATTCCAATTATTGCCATCCTCCCCGACTTCAACCCCTTCTTCTTCTTTCAAACCCTCATCGATACTTTCACAGCTACCTGCTCTAATGCTGCTAGTACTATTTGTTCTGCAATTATTGCCATCCTCCCCGACTTCAACCCCCTCTTCTTCTTTCAAACCCTTATCGATACTTTCACAGCTACCTGCTCTACTGCTGCTAGTACTTTTTGTTCTGCTATTGAACGAGCTGGACGAAGATCTACTGTAAAATAGGGAGCGGATGTTTGATGATTTAGCTAATGATTTGAAGGAAGACACCGGCGAGAGTGTCCATGCCATGCCCGAGGGAAATGATGCGAAAAAGTCAGACGAGGCAACTACCCCTCTTGTAGTTGTAGGTGGCGGGAGATTCGATAGGCGTGGTGTTGGGCATGGCTCGTGGTATTGTTCGACGCTACAGGAAGAGCGTCGGCGTCGGCCTGACGATGGCGGCGAGTGACATGAAGGAACGACGACAATGACATCGAGGGCTGTACCCGTCGCTGAGCCGAAGGGAGATGGAGGCGGCGGACATGAGTTCATGATTTGTTATGCTTATGATTGATGCAGAGTGATGCGATCAATTCATCTGAACATGGTAGATCAATTATCATAAAATAACCCAGATGTCCAACCTGTGGTCCAACCACGACCACGACGTACCTATGGACGTACCTACCTACCACCTACCACCTACCACGTCCGTCATCCGAGCGAACCCCACACTACAGCTGTTCACCCTAGTCTCGCGTCCGGAGGTATCTCTACACAATCATACTAGGTCGTGCATTCAAATTGGAGAAAATGATCCAGACGGAAGAAAGAATGCATGGCCATTTTGTGATGAAAATCCCAACAATTCTGGCGATGAAAATCCCATTTTCCTCAGGAGGTGGTTGTTGATAGATGGGATTCGAGAAGACATAGTTAAAATGAAGTTGCCATTCGAGAAGGATTTGAGAAGCCGTATGAGAAACGAGGGACAATGTAGCTTGGCGATATCTTAATTCGCACAAACTTAGTAACTAAACTCGTCAAAGTTGCTGCCGACTACTTTGCAGGAATCTGATTTGCGCTCAGATATGTCTTAGTACCACCGGCGAGGAGGCATACTAAGATTTCTACATACTGTCAGTCCGGAGACTTTGTTGAACAGCTGTACCTAGATTTCTACCGTATCAGAGGTAGGTATTGTACGTAACAGCGCGAGGCAAACGATGATGGCCGGCGATTTCCCAATCCCCAACCGGGATGAGCCTACTGTACATTTGTCTTGCTCTGCATTTTTCTAGCCGGGCGGGCTTAATGTGAGACAACCAGGGCAAATTTTGACATGAAACAAGAAATGCAAAATCTTAAGCCCACCCAATAAGGATTTGGTTAACCTTAGCTAACCTTAACTTAGGTCTTGACCCTGGCGGGTATTTGATAAAAGTTACTTTAATTGAAACCCCGGCGTAAATTTAGCTGTCTACCATAGCTAGATAAGCGGGGGAAGGACATTTTTTATCGGCAAATGAATAACTTTTAACTCCGGGTATTCCTGATCCCCCCAACTTTGGTGCTTTATAACTTATAAGTCACCAACAGGTCACCAACCAGAATTGATTTTGACGATAATATGTTGCTTCACTATGGTATATACGTAGAAAAAAGTTGATCATGCATAGCAAGCCAAATGTACGGTAGGTACCTTGGGCCTTGGGGCGTCCCTAATGTTCCCACGTCAACTGTACTTGTTCCTGTGTGGGATACCAACCAAGGACTGACTACAGTGGAGTACCACAAATTACACCCCCCATTTTTGCCTGCACCCCCCCCTAAAATCATACACCCCTCTCCCCGCATCACATACCATCAAGCGCGCCAACACAA
>JAZGVS010000427.1:0-14959 GCA_037356235.1 Bacterosira constricta
TGAAGATGTTGATGTAGAACAGGTCATGGATGGACTCAATGTCGACCGTGACGGTGAACATATCACATATTACGGCTTCCAGAATGGTGAGGCAGCGCAGCAGATGATGCCCCATGGAGCTGGCGCTGAATACTATGACTTTGAAAATGATGACCATGTGGAGAAGGATGAAACCAAACCACACTCAGCAGCAAATGAGGATGATCACATTCCTGATGAGGAGACAGGACACTCTGGCAGCGACAAGCCTGATGTCGAGGACTCGCCTACAGCCAGGGATGACAACGACGCTGACCAGGACAGTTCTTCTGAGATGAGAGTGACATCGGCGACTCCTCCTCAAGAAACAGCTCCTTCAGATGTTCCAAGTAACGACAAAACTACTATTAATTCCGATCCGCCCAAGGAAACAGCTGTGCTGGAGGGAACACCCGAGAGAGAAACTTCCCGGAATAAAGAAGTGACTCCACAGAAGTCAGCCCAGAACAACATCACTACAGAAGACCAAGGTATAGAGCTTGATATCAGCGGATTAGAGCTTGATATCAGTGGAATTGTCGAATCCTCCAACGTTGCATCAAAATAGAGGACTTCTTGTGTCTGCATGTTTTATGTGCGTGTTTGTGCTGCGTACTATTCATTTTAATGACAAATCTTTAGATATGTTCAACGAGAAGATTTTTTGTGATGAAGCTTATTATTTCGTTTGAGAAGAAGTACCAAAAAATGGTAGGCAAAGTAATAATATTTAATGGTTGAACCCAATCTGTTTGAATAAACAAACACCATAATAGAATACCATTCAGTGAGCAACAACTTGTCTGTTGTCTTCGTTGTTGGTGGGCATGCCAATTCTCATTTGCCCACGCACCTGAAAAAAAGCTTGCTTCGTCATACTATTGAAATTTGACAACTGTATCATTACATTAAAATACTCGTTATGTTTAGAAGTTTGGGTAATCCAACTAGCAATGTGTTGCGTTTATTAACATCATTGATGCGACATTGTAGTTCCGTTGTACTCAACTTGACGTTGTCACAATCATGCTGTAGTTTAGTTACATTTGACTTGAGAACATTGATGCGACGTTGGAGTCTTTTTATTAGAGTATTATTGTGTTGCTCTGGACTGCTCACATATTGATTCAATGCAATCTCTCATTCTTACCGATCCTTCCATAATGCTCGTAATGGACTTACCTTCTTCAACAATTAGAGCTATCTTGCTTGATTTGAGTTCCTCTTTATCTTCACCTGGATTTACGTTGAATTGTGTATTCTGATATTCTAAATCTACCATTTTTAGCCATGTTGGGGCTCTGCACGCAGCCATGTTATAAATGCCAGACACACAATTATATAACCTTACAATGCATGTCATCACAGATACTATAAAGTTCGACAAAACTAAGATTTGAAACGACAATGTATTCGCCTGCTTTGGCAACAAACTTCGGACCTTTACAAAAAATAGCTCATGGCACCAACATATAAGCCACAATAGAATATGCGCAATATCACTTGATTTCAGCTTACTCAAAAATGACTGCATGCTCACAATTGGAGCAAAAGATGAACCGCTGAGTTAAATTCTTATTGTGTTGGCTGCTTTAATCATCATATCATGTGTTGATACTGGACAAAGTGGGAGAGTGATGTTTACCCTTGCCAAGATTCACTGATTCCTCTCCAAAAAGATTGGAAGCAGGTTGCTGTTAGACCTTGCTTTGGAGAATGCCAACCACAAGCGGCCAGCGTAGGTCGTAAGTAGGTAGGCCAGCGTACTGCCACCTACCCGTACTGCCACCAAACCCAGAACATGAACGTAGGAATCAGTAGAAGGATGCAAGACCACAGGAGATCAGGAGATCGGACCAAAAATTGCCCTCCCATCCCCGCTACTTTGATCACACATCGCTTTTCGCTTTCTCTTCATGCCTTTTTTGTCTCCGCAATCCCATGTCGTTGCTGTCGCTCGATCAATCCCAATCCCAATCCCATAAACACAATTCCTCTCATAAATACCCGAGCGCATAAAACGAACATCAAATCACACCGAAAGTGGAAAGCCAGTCAGCACATCATCATCTCATGAATCTTTCAAGATCATTCTTGCTCTCCCAGCTATGCGCCGTGGTATCCTCTATGTCCCTCCGCGGCGGCAACATCGAAAGACAATTAGGCGTCTTTGAAAATAGCAGAATCATCGGCGGCAGCAACGCGACGGAAGGCCGCTATTCCTACTCAGTTTCACTCCAAGACGGCGGCAGCCACTTCTGCGGCGGCTCTCTCATCGCACCCGATGTTGTGCTCAGTGCTGCTCATTGCGCTGGCGGAGAGTACAAGGTCGTTATTGGCCGTCACAATTTGGAAACGGATGATGGAGATGAGGTGGAAGTGGAAATCGAAATGGTGCATCCCGATTATGATGACGACACTACCGATAACGATTTTATGCTGCTCTTCCTCAAGCGCAATACCACCGCAGACGTGGAGCTTGTACAAGTCAGCCCAGACGTGATATTACAGGGTACAAATGTAACTGTTATGGGCTGGGGAGATACTAATATAGATGAGGACATCAGCGATTCACCCAATGAACTGATGGAGGTAGAAGTAGCTGTCATATCCAACGAGAATTGTGATGCGAGTGAGAGCAACGAGACAGATTGGGAATATAATTACAATGGTCAAATCACGGCCAATATGATCTGTGCCGAACACGTGAAAGAAAAAGATGCATGCCAGGGTGATTCTGGTGGACCTCTTGTGATTCGTTCGGACTCGGGAGACATTCAAGTTGGTGTAGTGAGCTGGGGATTTGGCTGTGCACACGATGATTTCCCTGGAGTGTATTCCAGGGTATCTGCCAAATACGATTGGATCAAACAACAAGTATGCGAAGGGAGCTCTGCTCCTCCAGCTTCATTTGGATGTGACGTTGATAGAACTCCAGAGTTTATCAACGGAGATTTCTCGATGACAACTCAATCTCTTAGTAGCGGAGGAGACTGAACGACAATCGTCGAAGAAGATTTCACTACTGGATTTGGTTTGTTCGATCTCCACAGCAACAATGCCATGCACTATCCTAGTACAATGAACAGAGCTGGCGTGGTTCGCATCGCCGATGGAAATGATGGATCCTCGGAGTTGACTTCCAACGTGATCTCACTGGCAAACAGCCCTCTCTCAAAGATCAAAGTCACCTTCTCCTTCTATGCAATTGCTATGGAGCACTCAGACGACCTTTGTCTCGACTACGTACTCGATAATTGGGCCATTACTGGCGAGAGATGCTGGAGCAGTCGTCATGCCTTCGAAAACAGCAGATGGTACGATGATACGAGTCTTCAATTTGCAGCTTCCAATGCTCAAACATTATGGATTCGTTTCAGAGTTGTGGGAGATGACAACGAAGATGATGCACTTCTCGATTCAGTTACAATTGAAGGACAGGTATAAAATGCTGGCTGTCTTTCTCACCAGCTCTGAATAGAACGTAGAAAAATAATCGTGGCCTACGAACACTCATAGAATCGTGTACATAAATAAAGACAAAAGTTGATCCATCAGTTTAGTTTTATGAATCACGTTATATTTGTGTAGTAGACGTGATGTTTTGCGTACGCTGTATTTTAGCGCTGCATTCGTTGGAATGCATAGGTACCAATCTCAACTCAAAATTTTGTCCTGGCATGTCAATAGCTTGTGCGCTCTCCACGTTTTAGTTGCTCTCGTGTAATTCTGTGGCGCAGTCGCTCCTTCTATTCCACGAAACTCTGAACTACAATCACGAACTTCAAGGGATCAAATGATTTCGCTGCACTACCTCGGGCCTCCTCGGGCTGTCTGGGAGTGTCATGAAGACTTATTCGAAAGTAGGAGAGGTTATCGTAATCTCTTGAAGAACATTCAGGCTCGCTCATCAGTCATCAGGCCCGCGTATTCATTTTCACCCGAATTTGGTCAAATTATTTTCTGCAAGGTCAAAAAATTGACACTGGCAAAAAAATCAATGGTTCAACATACACGTAATTCAGCACGGATGCATGATTTATGTGGTATGGATCTTTCAGGGTATCTTTCGCCAACAACTCCTTCTTGCTATTGTATATTCATTAGATGATGCTGATCATTTACTATAACATTATTATTTGATACCCCTATTTCATTATTTATTGGCAGCAAATATAATGTGTCACCCTTTATACTGAATCAAGTCCCCCTGAAACTATACTTACCAACATTTCCTTCACGGCAGGAACTGAAACCAAGGCTGTAGCGCAAACAGCCGTTAGAATCATATTAATGGCCGCAAACGGAAACGCCTCCTTCTCCGGCATCATGGCAGCCACACCCAATCCTTGACCTGCTGCACCCATTCCCAATCCTCGACTCACGGGATCCTGAATATTGAGGAAATCCAACAATCCTCGTCCAACCGTGGCACCAAAGATTCCAGTTAGTACTACCACACTTGCGGCAATGGCCATGTCTCCACCGAGCATTTGAGTGACGGCAATGGCCAATGCCGTTGTGACATTGCGAGAGAGCAACGAGAGCCGAACCATGGCACTGGAACCAACGCCCAATAGACGAACGTACCACGCAGTTCCAAATAGACCACCGAGACTAGAGCAAAGCATGGCAGCAATCACAACGGGAAGGTTATCGGCCATAATCTTCTTACGGCTGTACATGGGCACCGCGAGGCATCCTACCGCTGGCCCGAGTAAGAAGAGCAACAAATCTCCGGCACCCGTATGTATAGGACAGAGAGTTCCCGCTTTGTATGTTCTTAGGACATCTTCGAAGGAGGAGCCAGTGACAAGTCCATCGAGCTGCGTAAGCAAAAGAGTACCCACAGTGGCTGTGACAAGTGGATGGACAATTTTGGTGAAACCGGATGGAAGACGAGCACCAAAGATATATGTGAAAAGAGTGCCAATAAACATGAAGACTGTGCGAATAGGTGTGGCATAGCTGCTATTCTGACGAGTGGCGGCCATGCTGATAGCGCCTGTCAATACCGTTCCCTTGAGAAGGAACTTGAAGGTCTCTTCGGTGAATGGTTTTGGTGGAGGGGATGGTGCTTCTGTAGTCACCGCATTATTAGCATTCACTGGTGCCTCCACCGTTTCTTCCACTAGACCCTGAGCCTTCCTCATTGCTAGGACCAAGTATCCTGTAGTTGACATGGTAAATCCGAATCCCACCACAATCATCGAAATAACCTTGAACACATCTGCTACCGACCCGATGCTCGGTGCCAAGGGCAACATTGCCAAACCGGGAACGAACATGACGGGAAGCCATTTGGTCAACAAACCCGCTCCTGGTCCCAGAAGATCAAATGTATTATCTCCCACGCCGGGGACTATGGCTTCGGCTAGGACAAGGACCGTGAAAACAAGGATGGTGCACCCAAGCATGGCTGGGAAGGCGATGTTATTGGCACGAAATACTTTGTTGAGGGCAACTTGCAATAGAGTGAAGAAGGTGGCTCCCACGAGTTCATTCATTTTGGGGATGTCCACATTCGTGCTGCTTCCGTCTCCACCACGATAGGAGAGTGCAGTATTCTTGCATTCATCGATAGTTGAGGTGGTCACTACGGAGGCGACATCCACAACATGATCTTTGGTCAAGATGGAGTCATGCTTGGATAAGTTGGCGCGAGCTCCGGATGGGAGATAGGCGTGGCTGTTGCGAGGGCTGAAAGTCGATGCCCCGATGAATGCGGGCAGCATCGCCGCCAATAGGAGGGGAAGTTTCAACATGGCACAACAAAGTTAAATTCAGTTTTTGGTTTTTGGTTGATGCGGTTGGAAGTTGTTGTTGGAGAAAGCCAACAAAAGATATTTTATGTGAAGAGATGACGAGGTGTCAAACAATCAATTTGAACACGTCAGACGACGTTTACTAAGTCTGTCTGTCGTTGGTCTCGCCTAAATAGCGGTTTGTAATTGTAGGTAGGTAGGTAGGTAGGTTCATAGTCAGCGCCTCAGTCTCACAAAAATGGAGAGTGAGGAGCAGTGAGGAGATACAAAAAATATAACTTCGATCCATAGATGCGGTGAAAGCGGCACATGATACATTGAGAAATGAGATCTTCAGTCTATTCTAGGTATTAATATTCATTAGTTTGGGCTTGGCTGGGCTAGTAATTAATATTCATCAGTTTGGGCTTGGCTGGGCTGGCTTAGAATAGACTTTTTGGTAGAATATTAAGTAACAATTTGTCAAAAATTACTGCAATGCTTATGCAATATCCTCACTTCTTTGGGGCTTGATGCGTTTTTATTTCGATCTTCTGTACATATAATGCTTGAGAAAGATCCAAGAGCACCAATGTTGTATCAAAAATGATCATTCACAATATCAAGCATCATTTTTCTCCAATCTGACTGAACCTCACTCAGTGAAGCACCTGCTTTCTGGGGGTAATTAAAGGGATTATTTTCCTTCTTTTGAAGAGTCTTTTGTGCCCTTGCAGGGAAGTTTTCCTCTTCCCAAGTTTTCCAACCATCTTCGCCAAGTGCTACTGTCACTGCCTTTTGAAATTTGCACGGCGACGCCGTGGCTAGTATTGCCATTGGCATCATTTCTTTTGATGAAGACTTCTCAGTGAAGGCATACCCTAATTTTTGAGCTGCCGCCAACGCCACGGCTGTATGAGGATCAGCCACATAGTCCAATGTGGTATTTGTTTGTCGTAGAGCATTGCACATTTCATCATCAGTAACTCGGGCGCTGCGAAAATCTTTCTTCAATTGGTCTAGCCATGTGGACTCCAATGTGAGCTGCTGGGTTTGCTCCATTGTTGTCATCCATTCTTTAATCAAAGTATGGTTCCCTCCAGTGACATAAAATGCAATCCTTTCAAAATTGTAAGGCTGGGAGAGAGTCAGCCAAAATGAGATGTTGTAATAACCAAGACATGTTGACTCATGAAGTGCATTTTACTTACTACTTCGATATTAATTGCGTCTGATAAAGTCTTCTGAATTCTTTTTCTATGGAATTCACCACTTTCTATTACCCTGTGAGTGATGTCTGTTTTAGAAGTGCGAAAGTAGGGCTGAGACTCCAACGTATTTGTGTGATTTCTGTAATCCCAAAAACATTATCCACATTCACGTTCTCACCATTGATGTTAACACCTGCACAAAGCATTCCGATGGGAACTCCCATTTGTTTTGCCATATATCCTCCTGTAATATTTCCCATTGCTCCGGTTGGAAGTACCATATCTATTACGCAACCTTTAAAGATGAAAGGAACATTTGCCATCAGTACTGGGACAATGTGCATTGGACAACATTAATGTATTGTAGCTTCAAATCCTTACTCTTGTCACCTGGTTGAAGTCCTAATTGTTCAACGATTCTTAAATAAATCCAGATCTAGCATTGTATCAGTTTGCACCACAAAGTGTATTCGTCAGATTTTTTGACATTCTTTTCAATCGTCGCAACCTAATATAACAAATAATTGAACGACTTACAAAATGAACCATTTGCATTAGAGGCCTTCCAATATTATAAGAATTGACGCCACAGAATGTACGTCCACCAGCAATTTTATTGTCGCAATTCATCAAAAGAGTCTCCTTAATGGGCCAGTCCATATCGTCCCCTCCTCCTTCAAATGATGCTACCTTGACATATTTCGAATCTACCGAGGTTAATTGTTTACGTTGAAATGCACTGATTTGACCTTGAGGATAATGGACGATTATTGTGAGAAGCGGATTGGCCACGTGACTCACAGCATGAACTGCCGCTGGGCCAGTGTCTCCTGTTTTGTGGTCACAATTGTGTACAAAAGGATATATTGATTCGGCACAAGTGAGAGATACCTGTTTTAAGACAACAATAAATTCAACTAAATAGAATATCATCACCTGTCGTTGAGACTAGAAGTGTTGTTGGTCTATTGCGAAGTGTAGCGAAATGAGAGAGAATATTGATCACTGGACTCATACTTAGATTCATTGCATAATATACAATATAAGGATCATTCATGTTGAGAAAAGATTCAAACAGAAGCAGTACTCATTGATTATGACGAATCTACGCACCCCAAATCTTTGAAGCAAAATGTTGGGCCATGGAATAACTCGGCGATGAATGCACGTCCCAACTTCTTTACTGGAACAAAAGATTCGTCGTCAAATTCATCGGCAGGGTAGGAGTTGTTGCATATTTCTTGTAGATGTTCGTCATTAATTTCGGAGGGTGATATGAACATCCTCTAACATTCATATTTAGGAGTATACAAATCGCGACATTAAGTAACTGAATTCAAAAAAGAACTGAATACAAAATAATGCAAAGCACTACTCACAAGAACAGAGCGTGACAACTCAGGAAATGTTAATTTGGACCATGGTATCAAATGTTCTTCGGCCGTGATGGACGGCAATGAGGTTGGAACGAACAGCCCTCCGTCCGGTGCATATCCCGAGAAAAGGGCCTGCTCAAAGCTATACTCTTGGCTGCTGGCGTCCCTGGTGGATCTGTACTTCATGGCTGAGAGGGGGTCGGCGTGTCGGCGTTGCTCCTCTAAAGCTTCTTATTTTTTATCTGAGGATCTGGCGGCGATGGCGATGGCGCGTGTTGCATGTTCGGAGTTGGAGTTGGGAATCTTGCGGTTGAATGTTGGATTTTTCTTTGATGTCTCTGTCTTCTGCTAAATCTTGCTAAATACAACTTCTTGGATGGCGGGAACGTGAGTTTTCCAATTTCACATCCTGGCTGACCAGATCCTGACCCAATCAAGAGATACCTACCACGCACAACTAAAATAGTCAAATCGAGAAGCCTGAGCTGCGGTGGTGTGACACCGTGGTGTTCTGTGTTCTACTTCTAATCGTGAATTCTCATTACGTAGGTAGACAGAAAGCGTCAGCAAGCGTGCCAGATCACAGAGAAGAAGAAGGAATGAATCTCTTCATGTCTCCTGGTCTGTGATTACATTAACCTTGAGTATCCCGCAAATTATCGTGCGTCAGTGTCCAGTCAGAGTATGAATTCCCAGATTAAAAATTAATGTGAACGAGGAGCTGCGTGAAATTAGGACATACCCCAATGACTTCAGCTCTACTTCAAGTACGGTTGTATGAGATCTTGAAATGAATCATCAATACACGTCATCACCATTCTCAATGTTTGTCTCACGTGTTTCAGCGTGTTTCGGATTTTTTGTCGTTGACCAGATATTAGATGCATTCTCTTGTGAGATTGTAGTTATCATCATTTTGAACTCAACAAATCACATATTCCTTTCTTGAAGTCCGCAACATTATCCACGTTGACGTCATCATAACGTGTTGGTATTAGTTTCACATTTTTCTCTTTTTTTGGCCTATTCAACAGCTTCGATCCCCAAACACGACAGATGAAACATTTGGCTCTTCTTTTCTTCCTATTCCATGCGCATGTGGCACAAAAACCACCACCTATTCATAAAAGTAACAAAGTAAGGTTGCAGCAATATCATCGCAACAACAAAAGACAAGAACAGCCGGCAGCCATCGTAACGATAGCAAAGGGATATCAATACCAATAAGACGTTTATTAATACACCCCAAGGCCACAGAGTCCTCAAGCAATAAGGTCCATCAAGAAGAAATAAATCCAGGAAATACAATGGATAAACAAGAACAGCCTGTGCATACAGACCAATCCCTCGCCGGAGTGCTACTGGCCGGGGAATTAGAGGCACTAGCATCCGACATCCTCGCCGACGCGGCCACCCTCAGCAGCGACGCGGCCGTGGGCGGTTCCGTCGGTGGCGGTAGCGGCGAACGACAACGGCACTCCTCCCCTTCCGCTGCCACGCCCGAGGCAGTTTTTGGTGCGGGAGGGAGCAGCGGCGGCGGCCTGACAGTCAGCAATGTGGCCGCTGCGGGGAAACGGAGTGGGGGCAAGAACCATCATATTAACTCCTATGCGAGACAGCGGCATTTTCGCAAGCGGGCGTTGTCCACCGCCGGATTTTCATCTGGCACCATTGAAACAAGCGGGAGTACGGCCGATGCCATGGCTGCAGCCGACGGAGCTGGCCAGCATGTTACCAATAACGCCAATGGCAACGGTGCCAGTGGCCATCTCTCGAGGACCCTCATGAACTCAGCCTTGGGGTCAGCCACGGGGTCGAATATAATGAGCGCGGAACACTCCATCGTGAGTTTTGGCCTGAATTTCAACTTTGATAGCACGTCAAGTCCGTCCAATTCGGACAGTGGCGAGGGGGCCGTCAACGATGGAAAAGGCGGGGAGGGAAGCAGCGAGGATGATAACAATGGAAACGCGAACGGCAGTGCTCCGACAGAAAACAATGGAGCCTTGACGGACAGCGCACTGAAAACTGCGGGCGAGGAAGAGAAACAGAAGGCCAAGACCCCCAGCCCCAAAAATAAGAATAACACCGAGAACAGCAGCAGCAAGAATAACAGAGGAGGAAAATGTGCATCTGGGAGCAGCGAGGGTAAAAATAGCAATGGTAGGAGCAGCAAGAACGGCAAGGCTAAGAAACACGCCTCTGTCAAGTTCGCCTTGACCAATAATGGGGAGGAAGGATCGGGATCTTCCTCGTGCGATAGTTCTGGCGGGAGTGCCAGTGGCGGATCCAATTCGAATGATGGAAGCTCGGGGGGTAAGAGTACGGTTAGTAGTTTGACTACGAGTTCCAATCAGGAATGGATGGTTACCAATGAATCGGCCGAGGCGGCTCAAGTTGTTGAGGTTTCAGAACCATCGGAAGGGGGTCAAGAAACTGGGGGGAATGGTGTGGCAGGTGTGTATTTTATTCTTATGTTGAGGTGTTCGTATTTTTCTGATGGGATTTTGATTTACTCATTTAATCTATTTGGCTTATTTGTCAAAGATGGAAACAATCTGACCACCAAAGAGAAGGATACACTCAGTGGGAAGAAACGCAAGAAGGTAACCATATCCATGGCAGCAACTACAAACAACAATGGTGGCGCCACTGAAAAAAACAAAGGGAAAACCAAGGGAGACGAGGGCGGCAACGAAGAAGACGATGGGTACAAGACGGACGAGGAACAATGGGGAGGCAATCGCAACGCCGCGACTGACGGTACCAGCCAGGGCGGCTCGGGCTGCCTCCCCGGCCAAGGTCCCATGGCCACGCACAAGGGCTCATTACTCAAGGCGAGCTCCTCCTCGAAGAAATCGAACGAAGGCCGGCCTATGAAGCAGGCAAGATTCTCCATGGATTGTGATCAGCATCCCATTCATGAGCATCCTGAGAATGTCAAGAGTGCCGATGCGTCGGCCCAGCCTCTTTCCTCGTTGTCAGGATCCGACAGCACCGGTGTTCCTGCCGTGACGACCACCAGCGGCGGGGGACAAACGCAGGTTATTCTTTCCAACTCGTCTGGCGCTGCTGCTGCGATAACGTCCAACCCATCGCCAATACATGCAGCCTCGGCATTGAACCAAATCCAGCCACATGCTGTTTCCTCAGGTCCAGCTAAACGCAAGGAACGAAATGCACGCGAAAAGGAACGTAGCTGTCGCATTGCAAAGCAGATAGACGATTTACGCACTTTATTGTCGAGGGGGGGAGTTACTGTGAGCAAGGGCACGAAGAGCTCCGTGTTGTCTGAGGCGGCAAATTACATTAATATATTACAGCAACAGCAGGTCCAATGGGAAATGTAAGCACAGATTCGGGTTTGTTTGTCTGTCTTTGACCTCTCTCAATAGTATGCATTATTCTTACTCACTTTGTAATATTTTTGATCTGAATATCAAATCAATTCCAGGGACCGGCAAGCCCTCATGCAGCAGATGCAACAAATCGGTGTAACCCCAAATCCCAACATGGGACAACATAATATGCCGCCACAGAATGACATGTCCATGGGCATGCCTGTTGGACAGAATCTTGTCCCACAAGCGGCTCTTCCACAACAGATGCCACTGGGTGGTGGCGTCCAAGAGCTTCCAGGGCAGCAGGGCGGCATAACTCCGAATCCGACAGCACAGGCTGCCAATGCCATCAACACGAATGATTACAAGTTTATTTTTGGCAATAGCTCTGTTGGGATGGCCATTGCCTCCCTCGGTGGGGCGTTTGTGGACTGCAATCCCATCTTTTGCCAATTGTCAGAGTTCACCAAGGAGGAGATCTGTGCCATGACGATATTCAACATGACGAGTCGACAAGATTTACAGCATGCGTTTGACCTGATTAGTCAAATGATAACACCCACTCTTGACAATGCAGCTGACAAGGGAGAGGACAAGTCCTCCATTGTTCTACGAGGTGCCATGAAGAAGCGGGGTGATCTTGGCCTGAGCGTATCGCTCATCAAGGGTGATCATGGCATCGCAAAATGCTTCTGCGTTACATTGGTACGGATATTGTCGATAGAAGCCACAAGACCGGACACTGTGTCCATAGAAATGGAGCTTCCGCAAGTTTGGTCGACGAAGCAGCAGACGAATGCTGGCTTTGGTGCCGCGCCAGCATACACAGCAGGCTAAAATAAAAGGGATTTAGTGTTTGCTTGTATTCTCAAGATGCCAGAAAATTTTATGTGCAGAGAATGCTTGCAGAGACTTTCATCTCCATCATCTCAGAAGTTCAGTATATCACTGATCATGGGGCACGTCCTTCAAACATGCCTTTCAATGCAGTGCGATATATTGAAGAATGTGAACTCGTCGACTCATTGAATCTTATTTCTGAGCATTTATTTCACACATTCTCTCGTAGAGATTTTTGAATCTCTACATCATCCACGTCTCCAGGAGATTTTTTTCTCAGATTAAGCCTGGCCAAGGTGGTGGTGATTTTTACTCTCTGGTGTAAAGGGAGTTTTTAGATTCTGAATCTAGAGGAAGGTTAAGAGACGAGCTTATTGTAGCAAATCAACATCTAAAAAGTATGTTAACCCTAACTAGTTAGAGTAACAAATCTGTTTAGGTTTAGGTTGGTGTCATCAGAAAGGCTTGACGCTCTCATTACAGCTCAGAATCCTCTAGAGGACACTCGGGGGTGGGTTCTAATCACCACCTTTCTTCAATCGTACAATATGTTTTCTATCACCACTCACCAGCCAGCCCTCGGCCACCTGATAGCCGACTTCAATGCACTCTCTGGTCTTTACTTGTGCTAATGCATCGGCAGGAAATCTTTGCCATGCAGGAAAGTGTGTATTTTCACTATCAAATGTTGTCTTGCTTACATCATACATACTCAAATTTATTCTCAGTATTAAGCCATCTATGCCGAAAAGTTGTTCATCAAGAAATCAAGAGCGATTTCTGACAATGAGCTCAAACAATTGAGTATGGTGTTACAATGCCTAAAGCGAAGAGGGCGGGTTGACCATCTAGATCGGANGTTGACCATCTCATAGTGACTGATATGAGCGTATGGTACAGGATATTTTGGGGGGTGGGAAAATTAATGTTGGCTTGACCAAACCATTTTGTACCTCCCTGTAAAACGAAGAATAACACGAGGAAGAATAATTTTTGTTGTGATACAGCGGTTGAGGGTACCTACACGCACGCCATCGAGAGGACAATATCGTACTTAACACTGATCCAGGCAGCATGGGAGGGGTCATATTGGATCGTAGGAGAATAGAGGGGGGAGCAGAAATAATGATGCATAATTGATGGATGTACCTTCCAAACAAGAAGCATACTGCCGAACCTGACAAAATCTTGGATGGCAGTTGCTTGACTGAGGGTATTTACTTGATAACATTTCTTTAATCTAATGGAACAAACACTTCCAGCTTCTACAATCAATCGAGTTTATTTCTGTAACATCACTGTTAGATTTATGCCGAAACGGGCTCCAAAACAGCGTTGGTAGTCTTACTCAACAACTCGCACTTTCCACCGGCACCCTCAATAGCTTCGCGTGCACTCTTGGTAAAGGCATGGGCCTGAACGGTAACACCCTTGGCAGCAAAGGCTTCACGTCCAACAACAACCTTGTGAATCGACTGCTTCGCCTTGGAAGTGGCTCCAGTCTCAAGAAGAGCATCGAAACTGACAGTGCTTCCCTCAGCGGCTCCATTGAGCTCATCCAACTTGATCAAATTGAAGATCTCCTTGTTATGTCCAGGTCCGGTTGGTCGTCCAGTGAACTTGGGCAAACGACGGTAAAGAGGCTGCTGTCCTCCCTCGAATCCAGGTCGGGTGGGTCGACCACTACGTGATTTCTGTCCCCTCATTCCGAAACCACATGTGGCTCCCTGTCCGGCGGCGATACCACGTCCCTTGCGGTTTTTGCGCTTGCGAGATCCGGGGGCCGAGCGGAGGTTGTCAAAGGTGAATTCCTCGGTGTGGATGGCAGATTCGTCGGCCGTGCGGCGTTTCCAATCGTAAATTTTCATGGAGAGGTTAGACTTGGACGTGCGGGTGGCCGTGTGGGTGGGGAGGTTGCAGGGAGTGAAGGAGGAGAAGGCGGCTGCTGCGCCGACGAGGGCCGCTAGGATGAGTGTTCGTACCATGGTTGTTGTTGTTTTGGTGATAATTGACTAAGTTTGGAACGTGGAAGTAGATACACCATGGAGGACCACTCACAGGCGAGCTCCAAAAGGCGGTTGATGCACGGTTGATGTGTTCATGGAGCGCCTGTCGCCTGTCGCCTGCCGGCCGTCAAGACGGACGGTCGTTCATGCGTCAGTATCGTTTCTAGCTCATAACCTGATGGGTGGATTTTCTGTTACGACTGTTACAACATTTCAGGGGTCATAGCAGGGTCATCGTGAATAATAGGTACGACTGTTACAACATTTTTTCAACCCAACTAACCGGCCCTCTCTCCTACCTCTCCCAAAAAGATCTTGTTCTTTACTACAGAGCTTTGCACACACCTTTTTTCCACCTGTGCTATTACCCTCTCTAGAGCTCATTGGCTTTGCTTTGAGGAACGAAGTGATAGAACTAGTACC
>JAZGVS010000428.1:0-14900 GCA_037356235.1 Bacterosira constricta
ATGCCTTCCATATCCAGGGGTAATGTATCTATGCCTCTACCATATCTCTCTCTCTCTAGAGAGAGAAGTAAATGTGGTGATGTAGGGTGTAGGTAGGTGTAGGTATGGTAAGTAGGTAGGTAAAGGGTACATAGGTAAATAGTTGTCATTGGTCATTGGTGATTGGTCGGTGGTCGGTGGTCGGTGATCATTGATTTTATCAGGATTTTATCGTCGTCAGAATTGTGCTGCCTTTATTGCCTTGTTTGATTTGGACTTTATTTTGACCATTCTTGGACCATTGGACCATTGGCCATCCTATGATTAGATGCGCGTGCTGTGACCGACTACCAATTGTTTACTAATCGGCAGCCATGCCACCTTTAATAGTGCTCAATGTTGCAGAGAAGCCATCTGTGGCACGCGCCCTGGCCCAAGTCTTCGGCAGCTCTCCCGGCAGCCGACCGCGCAATAATCACCGATCTGGCCCTGCCCAAATATTTGAATGCGAAAATGTTTGCTTTCCTCCTCTCCACCAACAAGGACAAGGGCGGCCAGTGCCCAATAACGTCAGAGATGAGCCACATACGATGATCACCACTTCGATACGTGGTCATCTGGCCTCTCAAGATTTTGGCCCCGCCTACGGTTGGTCGCGCTGTCCTCCCGTGACTTTGTTCGAGGCCCCCATTAATACTGAGTACTCTGAGGACATGCAGCCGTTAGAGCGCATGCTACGTGATCTGGCAAGGGGATCAACTGCTCTCATCCTATGGCTTGATTGCGATCGTGAAGGAGAGGCCATTAGCGATGAAGTACGGACGGTCTGTCTTAAAGGGAATCCGAGACTGGGGACACAAAATCGAATATATCGCGCCAAATTTTCTACAGTATTAACCGGGGAAATCCAAAGGGCATTGCGCACTTTAGGGAGAGTCAATGAGAATTTTGTTCAGGCGGTGCAGGCACGGAGTGAACATGATTTACGGGTGGGAGCAGTGAGTGACCTGTATTGTTAGATATACTGTCATGTGTCATGTATGTTCGCGTTACACAAACTGATATTGATCATCCACGTGAACATTGGACAAATTGTCAGGCGTTTACCAGATTTCAAACGTTAAGATTGCAAAAGAAATTTGATGGGTTTCAAGAAAGAGGTGTGGTTTCTTATGGACCGTGCCAATTCCCAACCTTGGGCTTCGTAGTAGAACGATGGGCCCGGATAGAGACGTTTATTTCAGAGAATTTTTGGTCCTTAGAAATGAGTATACGATTGAATGCAGATGGATCAGTGGTGAATGGTTCTGGCCAAAACCAGAACGGGAATGCGCACAGCAATCAACAGGGACGAGCAATCCATCTCAACTGGAAACGCGTGAGGCTATACGACCGTCCCACGACGACGGCAATATACGATGCTTGCCTTGAAGCTGGAGAAGCAGTCGTCACATCTCTCACTGGTCGGCCAAAGAATAAATGGAGGCCAGTACCACTAGCAACGGTAGAACTTCAAAAGCGTGCATCAAAATACCTTCGTATAGGAAGTGAAGAGCTCATGCATAAAGCAGAAGAATTGTACAATCAGGGCTTCATTAGCTATCCACGTACTGAAACGGAGAAATTTCGACCAGAATTTAATCATCATACTTTGATTCAGAGCTTTGAGGCGGTGGCTGGAGAATTTGGTGATTATGCTTCGAGGCTGTTGACAAACAATAACTTTCAAAATCCCAGGGCAGGCCAGAACGATGATAATGCTCACCCTCCCATCACTCCCGCCAAAGCAGTCCCTCCAGAATCAATCGCTGACCCTATTCAAAGAAAAATTTACTCTCTTGTTGTGAAGCACTACCTTGCATGCTGCTCACGAGATGCAGTGGGAAGAGAGACGGAACTAACTCTCAAAATTGCCTCGGAAGAATTTGTCGCGAAAGGACTCATGATTCTAGAACGCAACTGGCTTGAGATATATCAGCCATGGGAACGTTGGTCAACTGGTCAGGGAGAACTGCCAAGAGTAGCTGTCGGAAGTCGCATCACACCTACATCGCTAACAATGAAAGATGGCCAAACCAATCCACCACAACTGATATCAGAGGTAGAGTTGATTTCTCTAATGGATAAAAACGGCATTGGGACCGATGCTACAATTGCCCAACACATCACAACTATTATGGATAGAAACTATGCAGAAAAGGATGGCAATCTACGGTTTCATCCTACCAAACTTGGAATTGCTCTGGTAGAGGGTTACAATAGCATGGGATACCAGCTGAACAAACCAGATTTGCGTAGACATATGGAGGAAGAATGCAGTGCAGTGGCAGCGGGGCGTAAATCAAAAGAGACTGTCTTGGGGCCTGTTTTAGCGAAAATGCTGGAGGTCTTTAAAAAGGCAAATGAAGAAGTCATCAAATTGGATGAAGCCGTGGCCCGTCATTTCTCAAAGCTAGGGGAGAACAATAGCCAATACATTTTGCTTCAAGCTGATTTTAGCTTATGCGGAAGTTGTAATGGCCAGATGATGCTGAAGCAGCAATCTGGCGGTACGGCACGTGGGTCAAACCGGCAGAGGAATCAAGGTAATTCAGGTGGAAGTAAGTTACTCCACTGCCCCACCTGCTCACAGGCTCATTTGATGCCAAGGTATCACGAACAAGTCTATCCTGCAGTAAAACCGGGCAATCAAGGTGAACCTCTGACTTGCCCGATATGTCAGTTTCAACTGATAAAATGTGAAAACGACGGAAAGAGTTACCACATCTGCCCCAAATGCTTCTCCGATCCGCCCCTGGATCATGGCGGAGACTCGTCTACTGATTTCCCTTGCTCAAAATGTATACATCCTACTTGTTCCATGGCCACAGGAACTCGTGGAGGAGATATTGAGGTATTTTCTTGTCCATTTTGCTCATCTTCTGGAAATGTAGGAAGTGTTACTGTGAAAAGAAGTGCGACTGGGTACCGCCTGTCATGTTCAAATGGAGGGCGTGATCGTTGTCAATTTGTAATTTGGCTACCAAAGGCAGCACGAGACATCTCTGTCGAAGATAATACTGAAGGGAATGCCAACAATCAGCAGAGTAATTCAGTATGCCAAAATTGCTCGACTCCGAATAGACTCGTACGGAAAATCAAGTTTATATGGAAGATCGGGTCTGTTCCTCCACATTATGACCGCGAGTTAATTACATGCATTTTGTGCGATGAGAACTTGAAAAGAGAACTTGAGATTCGGATTCCAAGTATGAATCAAGTGCAGCCACGGAGGACAGGCAGTACTGGAGCTGGAGGGCGGGGTCGAGGATCAAATAATCGTGGTGGTTCGTCAAATGGTCGATCCGCCGGCCGTGGTAGAAACACAGGAAGGGGTGATGGTGGGGGTAGAGGAGCAGGAGCAGGGATTGAATGCTATAAGTGCGGCGGCCCACACTATGCTAATGCATGTCCCAACAATCAACGACGGTGACGAAAACGTCATATCAAAGTTGTTTGTACTTCAGTACGATATTGCTGAAATGAAAGAAGTAATGACATTGATTCAATTGCATAATGAAAATTTTATATGAGATTGATCGTAATCCTAGCTTGCAAATTGAAATATTGTAGAGTATACAAGTCTAGTTTATTCTTTAGAATCTAACAGTCATTATTTTGCAATCATAATCAAAACACACCAACGTTCCCTGCACCTAGCATTGTCTTCGTACACATACAAAGCCTAGGCAGCAACCTTCTCGTCTTTGTGCCCGCCGTCATATGCGCCTGATGAGAACTCATCATCACCATACATGTAGCCGATTATATCGGCATAAGTCTTGATTACAATTTTCCGACGGATAGACATCTGCATCAAAATGATTGGAGTCAAAAGAAATGAGTGCGAACAGTGTCTAATAATAAATAAATAATCCAAAACAAGCACTCACCTTGGGTGTCAGCATATTGTTTGAAACAGTGAAGGGTGCCACAAAAGCCCAGTTACGAGGCACTTCGTATTTCTTGAGTTTATAAGTGTTGACTCGAATCTCTTCATCCATCAGTCCTCTAACTTCCTTATTGTTAACAAGCTCTTCCTCCTCCACATCATCAGGAATGTCCAACGCAGCTCGAATAGCTACCCAATCTGGCACAATGAGGGCAACATTATGTGGTCTATTGGCGCCGCATACCACCACTTGTGCAATGAATCTACTCATTGCAACGGCCTCTTCGATTGGGGTTGGTACGACATACTTTCCATTCTCAAGTTTGTATTGCTCCTTGAGACGTCCAGTGACAGCTATAAATCCATCCTCGTCCAATGTACCTATGTCTCCTGTGTGGAATCTGTTTTTATGAGAGAAGAGGAGTGAACATGAGATTTTTGACACTCAATTTACTGTCCCCGTGGAACATGAAAAGATTGACTCACAGTCTTGATTTTCCATCAGGCGCAACAGAGATAACTTCTGCCGTGGCCTCTGGGTTGCCATAGTATCCCTTCATTACGTTTCGACCATAGCAACAAATTTCTCCCTCCTGCCCCGTAATCGCCTCCTTATGGGTATCCGGATTCATAATGACAGTTTTGACACCTCCCACTGTCTTGCCCACACTTCCCAATTTTCTAAGCCCTTTGTAGGGTGCGCTGAGTGCAATGATTGGACTGGTCTCCGTCAAGCCTGATTTTGTGTAGAAGAGGCCATGTTGTCAGAGACGAAGCATGAAGAATCCGACAGATACCACACAAAAACATAGAACAAGAGACTCTTACCATATCCCTCACAAACGGGAATGCCAATATTATCCTAGTTGGTTGAATGTAAAGAGGCCATGTTGTCAGAGACGAAGCATGAAGAATCCGACAGACACCACCCAAAAACATAGTACACAAGAGACTCTTACCATAAAGTCAATAATCTCCTTAGGACAAGCCGCACCAGCAACAAATCCATGACGAAGGTTGCCACCAAACCGACCACGAATCTTGGATGTCACAAGACTATCCAACACCTTATGCTTCAACCCATCCACGAAACCAAGACCCTCTTCTCCCGCCTCCTTCTTCTTTCTACCCATGTCCAAAGCAGCACGCATCAACTTTTGCTTTGTTGGGCTACTCGTTCCAATCAAGTTTTGCACACCATCATACACTTTCTTGTATAAGGTTGGAACAGCGAATAAGACAGTTGGTTGAATCATGGCCAGATCTTCCAGAATTTGAGGCACGCCACGACAAATTCCCATGCTGCCACCATGGGATATCGCGCACCATAGCTCGCACGTCTGTCCGTAACTATGTGCCCACGGCAAGAATGCCAATGATCGATCTGACGAACGGATGAAGTCAAGTGGATCCTCGGCCATGGTACGAACAGCATAGACATTACTAACAAAGTTATCATGGGTCAACTCCACACCCTTTGGTTTGCCGGTCGTACCCGATGTATAGATCAATCCGGCAAGATCCTCCGGAGTGGGGGCAATGACTGGTGTATTCTTGCCTTTGGCGTGTTCAATGTGTGTCGATAGGGAATGTGGCTCGCCACTGGGCGTGTCAAAGCATAGTGTGGCGGATACACAGGGAGCATTTGGCAGTACTTCCTTGACGGCCTTGATGAAGATATCATTGGTGCTGCAGAAGAGGGCGGAGCATTGGGAATCGTTTAGAATGTATTCCCAGTCTTTGGGGAGTTGTGTTTCATACTGTATGGGGTGTTTTACACAAGTTCATGTAACATTTAGAACAGTTAGATGAGTGATCATGTTTTCCAATAAGATATGTGTCATATAATAGAACAAAAGCTGCGCTCACCATTGGAACAATTGCAACATTTAGAGAATAAGCAGCAGATGCAAGTGCGGCCCATTCATATCGATTGTTGGAGATGAGACCAATTTTGTCATGTTCACTGATTCCTGTGAAGAGATGGAGAGCAAATGAATAAAAGCATTAGTGATTGCAAAAGATCACATGCAGATCTCAACGTACAGTGAATAAAGCTAGCAGTATTTCCAACAATCAATATGCCACCACCATGAATACCATCCAAAATCATGCACTTACCAATATCCTTCAAAACAGTCCGACACCGATCCACCATCTCACCATACTCCCCATACGTCATCCATTCAAACTTCCCCTTTACATCCTCCTTGTCTTTGACAACATTCTCTTTCTCCAACACGGGTTCTCTATACGTTCCAAATAATGGATTCTCGTTAAACGCAATGGATGCATAGTGATTCATTTCATGGAGTGTTTTGAATTGGAGGAGACCTTGAGAGTCCATGACGTCTTCGCGTGTTAATGTACTATTAGTACTAGTGTCGGTGGATAAGAAGAATTGACTTGCATGTTGGGCGGCGGGGAGGTGTATCTTTGAAGAAGAAGCGGTTGCCACTCGGGCTGCCCGGGCGAGTCGAGATGCGGTGCGTGATGCCAAAAGAGTCATTGTGACGATTAGTGATTAGGAGAATTGATTTGTGCTGTCTTTTTACTGGTTTCGATGGACTTGAACTTGGTGCACTTTTGCTGTTGGTTTTCGATGTACTTTTGTTGATGATGGCACGCCCCGTCGAGATGATTTATGCTGTGCTAGAGAATCAATTTTCAAAAGAGTCAAAGGCCGATCAAGATCAGTATTTCGGTATCTTTGGTGTCAAGAATGAAAGATGCTGAGAGCGCGAAGATATATATTATGAGCGTTATGGTGTCAACCAAAAATAATGGCTTTGATTCACACCCAGCAATGCCTCGGCTGATCAATCAACTTCTTGTTCGGCTTCGGTAACTTCGGCGTCAAGAATGAAAAACAGGTGTCAACGATGCAGCAGCCATTCCCTGCTTTGTCAAAGAAGCATGCAACAAACTAAAAACAAATAAAGCAAGCACAGCAAGATTCAAAGTGTCAACGACGCCTTCAAAAATTTGGCGGGTTCATTACCCATCAGCCTCTCGTGACTCAGTTCATGACTCGAATCTTTGGAAGACAAGTGACACCTTTCCTTGAGAATTTAGAAACAGAGGGAGTACTATACTACCGGTATTAGGTCAACGGTAGAATTCAACGGTACCGGCAGAGGTGTCGTTCGTGCCTCATCCCATTTATCACGTCAAATACCAAATAGATCACCTTTGGCGACGACATAAATACCACTTTTTGGCTATTAAAGCCAGATAAAGAGAAGAGATGCAATCATGCAATTCACACATGTAATATTCGGCGAACCCGCGAACCATCATCTACAGTAATGAAGGTTTGGATAAGCTCCTCTGAGGTCGGAGGGAAAGTAATTGTGGTTCCAATCTGTTCAAATGTTATCATGATTTCAGATTATTCTCACTAGCAACACCACACAGACACAGACGCCCTGAGATATTATTATGCCCAACTGCAATCTACTACAACATCATAGGCTAGGAAGGCGAGAGAGGCCATCAGCTCCAGATCAACAATATAGGTAGTGCCGCCAATAGACAAACCAAGAATAATAGTACAAGATGGCACCCACAACCGAAAAAGTAATGTCGCCGGCGAATAGCACCACGACCATGATCACCGAAGAACAAGCAGGGGAACCGCTCAGCCCTACTCAATCAGCAGCAGCACCAGCGAATCCCCAAGAAGAAGAAGAAAAAGACTACGTTTCCAGCATATTCAGCTGTTCCATGATCAGTCCCAGAAATTGGAGCGGTGGCGTCAAATTGAATGAACTGAATGATATTATATCGGATAATGATGATGATGATGAGATCTTGACGCAATTGCTTGGTCCGTGCGATGATGTCGAGGAGGATCAGCCGAAATCTCCCATGGCGTTGAACACGGTCGACCCGGAGCCTCTGATTTCGCCCGTTTCGAATTCAAACAAGGAAGGGGTGATCAAGACTAATCCTTCGAAATCGAAACTCGAATCGCTCCTGTCTCCCGACAGCGATGATTCCGACGCTGATTCTGACGATCAATCGAAGCACGTGGCATTCGTGGAAAAGAATCCAACACCCCTCTCTCCCGTGAATTATCCTTTTTCCAATGCTTCGAGTTCCTTTTTTAGTGCTCAGTCGGATTCCATGATTAGCTATCGAGATGATGATGATGATGATGAGACGCTGACTTTGGAAGATAATGGTGCCCATCGTGTGAATGAGCAGGATTGGTGTCATGATGACACGGATGACGATGGCACTGGTAAGAAGAAGAGTTTGCTATCCAAGGCGAAGAATCGACGTCCCATCGGCATACATGCACCACCACCAACCAACATGGCTACCAAAACAAAAAAACCCGTCAACCCACCAAACGAAGTAGACATTCCCGATGATGAATCAGAAGCATCCCTCATGGTACTAATGCGTTACATGGGCTGCACTCCCGTAACGTATGGGGATAAACAACCAATGAGCACCAAAGTGGGAAGGGAATTTGCATTTGATACTTTTGACGATGATGAGAATTCGTTACTTTCGGATTATCAAGATACGTTCCTGTCGTATGAGAGTGGTAGTCAGGATATGAAGTGTTCGTGGACCATGAAGAATGATGAGGTCGAGGTGGGTTTGGATCATGTGGAAATTGCCAAGTTGGCTATTAGTACTCCTCCCGTGTCTCCAAGTTCTGTCAAGGAGATGGGTTTGGAGGATGTGGAACAACTTGTCAAGTTGGATATTACTAGTCCTCCCGTGCCTCTCAAGAAGAAGAAGAAGTCGCTAAGTGATTATTTGGAGGGCAAGAAGGTTGTCACCAGCAAGAAGAAGGAGTCTTCCATCGAGAACCTCTCGGATGATACCAAGATAGAACAGGAGAAGACCAAGAAAAAGACGAAATCCGTAACAAGTCCAGGGTCTGTAGCAAGTCCAGGATCTGTCCAAAGCCCTGTAGTAAGTCCCGCCGCAGCGACCCGTGACGTTCTATCTGACGATGAACTGAATGACTTTTTGGAGGGCAAGAAGGTTGTCACTAGCAAGCAAATGAATTCTTCCATCAAGAACCTCTCGGATGATACCAAGACAGAACAGAAGAAGACCAAGAAAAAGACGAAATCTGTAACAAGTCCAGGGTCTGTCCGAAGCCCTGCCGTAAGTCCTGTTGCAGCAACCGAGGACGTTCTGTCAGATGCTGAACTGAATGACTTTTTGGATGATAAGAAGGTTGCCACTAGCAAGAAAAAGAAGAAGAAGTCTTCGATCAAGAAGCTCTTTGGGGATACCAAGAAAAAGACAAAATCTGTGACAAGTCCAGGGTCTGTAACAAGTCCGGGATCTGTCCAAAGCCCTGTAGTAAGTCCTGCTGCAGCAACGGAGAGCATACTTTCGGATGACGAACTAAATGACTTTTTGGATGATAAGAAGGTTGCCACTAGCAAGAAGAAGAAGAAGAAGTCTTCCATCAAGAACCTCTCCGTGATTACCAAGAAAAAGACAAAATCTGTGACAAGTCCAGGGTCTGTGACAAGTCCGGGATCTGTCCGAAGCCCTGTAGTAAGTCCTGCTGCAGCAACCGAGGACATACTTTCGGATGACGAACTAAATAACTTTTTGGATGGTAAAAAGGTTTCCCCCGGGAAGAAGAAGAAGAAGAAGGCTGCCGCCACCAAAAAGACCACTAGTCCTACGTCTCCTGGAAACGAGGAGATTGAGAAAGCGAAAGACATGGTAGCATCCTACAAGCACCTGTCTCCTACCAGCGAATCGGTTGCACTAGCCATGGTCAGGGCATCAATGTACACGAGACCCGTTTTTGCCACACCAAAGCCCATTGACAAGAAGATTGCGACATCAGACAAGAAAACCAAGACTTCATCTTCGAAGAAGGCTGCTGTATCAACCTCAGATTCTTCGAGCAAGAAGAAGAAGAAGGCGACAAAGACTGTTGCTCAACATGCACAGCCACAAGATAAGGCTACCGAAGAAGGAGTGCCGCCCTCTTCCAAATCTAGCGGAAGTAAAACCAAGAAACAAGTACCATCCTCAACCAAATCACCCGTCTCATCCGCAAAATCTGTTACTGTACCCCCATCTGTGGCAGACTCTGCGAGTATTGGCACCTCCCTTGCCTCGCCCAAGAATGGCAATGGCGAGTGTTCATCGGATAGGGACCCGTTGATATCGGGCTTGTCTCAGCCTGGATTTTCACCTCCGGCCAAGCAACAGCAGCTTTCACCAAGGAACATATCCAGTGGTACTACTGCAAGCAGCAAGAATATCAGTAGTCCGCGTAGTTCTACGAGCAGGAGTGCGATCGTGGAAGAGGTGAATGATTCACTAAGTGATGACGGTGAGCAGAAGTCAACTGCTGGGTCATTCCCCAAGTCGACAAAATCCACTCTGAGTGCCATCTTGGGTGTTCCATCGCTAGATGAATCTCACTCGATTCTTACTGACAAGGAAAATAGCAGCATCAGCGAGACCGAAGATAGTGTTACTGTAAAGAAGGCACCGTTGCTAGCAGTAGACACATCCGCACCATCAGAGGGGGTACCACCAGAAAGTTGTACCAGCCAAATTCTCTCGCCCTCCAAAAAGTCCGTCCGGGAAGTGGACGAATTACTCTCGAAAACGCGCGAGTGGCTTGTACGTCACAATGAGACCCAATCGAAGAAACAGACGCCTTGTAGCATGTCTGACAATGACAAGACATCTTTGTTACCTTCAACTCTCTCGCCTCTCTCTGAGAGAAAGGTCATGGGAAACATTGCCACTTGGACAGAAGTCGTTTCTGTAAAACACTCATCCCTAAGCCCAGCATCGATATCAATCGCAGCATCGGCATCTACAGCATCGGCATCACCGACAGAATCACCGATAGGAGGGCCAAAAAAGTCCATCATGGAACAGCTGGAGGAGATACGGTCGAAGCAACGCGATCTTGAATTGCGGCAGAAGGCCAAGGAGCATACGACAGAGGCTTGATGCAGTTTTGCTGTAGCATTTTTTCCAGAGAATTGGAGAAAGGAAGTGAGATAAGGTTGCCAGAGCGCGCTGCGTGGTACCATATAATTTATGTTTATTTGTTGTAAAGGTAACAATCAAAGTTTGGTTCACATTGATATATAATTCTCAAATACCACTGAGAGAAGGCAATCATAAAAGCTTTCATTATGTCTTGGAGCCTGAACATGTACTCATTTCGAACTGTTTCAGCTTGTGGGTGAAATGGTTGAACGGATTAACCCGGTGTTTGTCTTCTCTTGCTGACCGATCCGAGATTTACCATGCATCATTACTTATGTGGTCAGTGAAATGCCAACCGCAATGTAGAATCTGGAGGCATTCAACTGATCTGATAAATAGATTCACTTTCAAAGACCAACTACATGGAACATAGTGTAGCGTATAAATTGGAAAAATCAAACAAGCAGCATGTATACATTAATTGGGCGCTTTCTTTTGTCTGTCAATGGCCTCTAGACCTAATGCTTTGGCCAATCCTTTCAATTGTGTTTGTTGTGTTATTCGTGCGTATAGTCTCTAGATGATATCCACTCTTGCGTTGGATTCAATGGTAGGTTGCTTCTCTCACACAGATGCTAGATTGATTATAATGCTGCAAGCATGCTCGGAGATAGGCTGGTGTTGAGTTGATGTCAGCCATGCCCATTTCCCAACAGTGCTATTCACAATCCCGGTGCACAATGACGCTAAATTGGTTGCCTCCGTTGAAAAACAATTGTTTATGAACCCATTCCTGCAATGAATAATGTGTTTTATCACTTCCATCGACCGACATTTTGCCACCAATCTAATTGATCCCCCCAAACCTTCTTCTCGGGTTGTTTCGTAGATCTTTCCACCTTTGGCCTTGATTCATCTCCATCTGCAGGGTTCATTGCCAGTATTCCCTCCATCTCTACTGGCAGCGATTCACTAATGGGAAAAGTCGTATGTATCACACTGTGATTGTCAACTGTAAATCCAACAGCTTGTCGATGCACCAATAACTCCCAACGAGCCTTGATCGCACGTTCCCTAGCATCATTGTGCCGAGTCGCAGATTGCAATGCTTCCTCATAGGCTTGAGCATGGATATGTTCCAAGTATTGAGTGTGTTCTGCCTTCATGTCGCGTATTGCAAATAGGACCTTTTCGCCCTGGCGTCCTAATGCTTTTCCTATGGCGCCGCATAGCTCATCTTCGATTGTCTTTAGTTGCATTGCAGGGTCGACTACCTCGGAGCGTACCTGGTCGAGGTACGGGTTGGTAACGTCAGTGTTTTTTACGAGCTCGGCACTTCTTTTCCATGTGGGTGATTTGGACGATTGTGATGATGTAGAAAATGGCGAGCAACATGGAGCAAATAATGGTATTTGCATCCGTCTATGGAATTGCCTCGTCTTTGGACCAAACCAATGCATTAGACAGGAACGTTGTTGTTCCATCGCATTGAGGAGTGGTCGTGTCATCTTTTTTTGTGGCAGAAACAATAAATCGCCCGATACAGATTTATAACACCTGAACGACGGCTTGCACAAAATATTATTTCATCCAAAAGAGATGTGGTTGCAGGCCTGGTTGCAGGTGCATGGAGAACCGCCGCAGCGTCCATCGCCACAGCGCCACAGATACGATAGCCACCATCGTCGCGTCATCGGTCGGGTCGGCGGCGGCGTTAGTTGTTCGGGGGTTGGCTCGCCTTTGGCGCCAAAATCAATACGAAATCCAACCGAGAAGGAACCAAAGAGCTATGTAAACAATAATCAGAAGAATCAAGCGCACAAAGAGAAAAACAAAGAAGTTAGACATTAGAATTAGACAGCTCAATTCCACATCCACAATCCACATCCAATAAAACCAAGAAGCCAAAGGACGAACCATGCTACGAAGCCCACTAGAAGCAGAGAACAGCGCCGAAGTCCCTCTCCTATCCGACGCTGCAAATGACGAGGACATTATGGATGACGATGAGGAGATCCTCTCACAATTACTTTCGACAAACGAACGTTCAAACAGTCGTCGTCGTCGTCGTTGCCGAACATTAGTTGGCAAATGGCAATTATGGGCATCATTGTTCGCGTTGACATCATGGATTGGACTATTCGCATCGATTTGGTCCACATTTTCATGTGATTTAGTTGCTGTAGACTATCCAACAGGTGGTGTTCAGTTGTCAATTACAGCGGTTGGATTTTGGAGCTACCAATATGATGATAGCAAACAAACAACGAAGAAAGAATGTGTGGACTATGGAGCAAAGCAACAAAATCAGCAGGTTGATTTGGACGACTTTTTCCCAACGAATCAAACACTCCAAGTCTATTCCATCTTGGCTCCATCATTTTACTTCGCAGCAACTATTGCATTATTTGTGTCCCTGTTGATACTATATATGCATCCCGAGATAGTAACACAATCACAAATAGAACGATATCCAGCCATAGGAATAGCATGTTCGATCACAGCAGCAGCGGTATTGCTTGTAAATGCTGGCATCTTCCAGCTGCTTTCCTTGCATGGATTATTACATCACTCGGACAATGATAAATCGCCAATATGCAATCCAGATTTTTCGCAATGTCACTTAGGGCCGGGGGGGCACTGGGCCGTGTTTGCTATATTTAGCTCATTCTTCTGTGGAGGTGTGGCATGTTTGGGTTCATATTTTGTTGTATGTAGGACTGGAAGATGTGCATGGTGCTGTCGAAGATGAATTCCAACTTCTTGCTGGAAATTTGATACAAGATTAAATGGATATTTGAACAACTGTGCGACGAAAGAGAATGAGTGTCTATTACTATTAGAATGATAACCCCAACGATTCACTGCTTAGTTGGTTTCAACAAGCGCTGCATGTTGCAACATGAGCTCATTCAGCTTGGCATGAAGTCTGTCCAATTCATCCTTGGAAGATGAAAAATCATTGTTCACCAGGTTCGTTTGAAGGAATGCACCAATATCAGATGCATCATATCCTATCTCCTTTTTGGCCTTCATTGATGCTCTATTAAGATGCTCCACATATAATCGTTTCTGTTCGATGCCCTTGTTCAATTCCTTCAGTTCATTCTCTTTGGATCGATTTTTCTCAGTATAGTTGTTTATTGCTGTTGTCAAGAATCCGCGTAGTTTGAGTAGCTTCTCTCCGTTGCTAGTCATAAGGAATAGCTCATTGTCATAACATCTGACTTTCTCATCTGATTTGATGATGCTTTCCTCGAGATTTTTGAATTCAATATCTGAAACACCTCCCGAGAGCTCGTTTTTCTTCCTTAGCTTTTGCTCCAACTGTGAGACACTCACTTTATTAGTTATATTCCTCAACCGTTCTCGCTCAAGTTCCTCACTCATGTCATGACTCTCTAGCTCTTCGAAAAGTTCCACACCTAATTGCTTGCCATTTGCAAAGGATGATTGAAGTGCTATGTCCTCTCTGTAGTTTTGCAGAGTCAAAGACAGGTTTTCAGCCTTGTCTTCCTTTTCGTTAAGGCGGGATCTCAATTCAGTGGCATTCTTGCCTGCTAGTAACATTTGAGCTTCTAGCTTTTCGCATGCTACTCGATAGTCACCCAGAGCCTTTTTGTACGTTCTTTCAAGCTGATTGGTGTTTTGAGACGATTCATCGTTTGATTCTTCCGGCTCAGATGATCGCAATGTAGACAACAAATAGTGCAGGTATTCATTTTTCTTTCGCTCAAAACTCAAGACGTTTCCAGAATTGCCATTCCGGTCACGAAGTTGTGCTTCATTGTCCATTTTCAATGAGTATCATGAAACTTGAAACTTGGTGAGTAAAAGACGAGGCGCACTTTGAATTTAAAACTCAGAATGAGAGTGGCGTGCCACGTAGCAGCCTTCGGGAGGTCGCAAGAGAGGTCTACTCAGTCTACTCGACAACTTCAACTTGATCTTTTTGTCCCAGCAAGCTTGAATCAACATGAAAGCTCATACACTTCTCGTGCCCAATGATAATACTGTGATACCTCCACTTCAGTTGTTGCCT
>JAZGVS010000429.1:0-14901 GCA_037356235.1 Bacterosira constricta
CCCTGACCCCAGAGACTGCCGCTGCTAATATGCATTGGCTCACAGGTTCCACTTGGGATTCTTTGTTTCCACTTCGTCCTCCACTCCCCCCAAAGATGAGAACTCAGTTTGTTGTAGTCAAGCGGAGTTGGAGCTTACGTCAGAGGGACGGTTTGCAATCACAGCGCTGGTTGATTACTCCGCCGCTGAACAATATTACTGCCCACCTATTCTTGCCAACACCAATCTATAGCGAAAGAACGAAAAAAAATCTTACAAAGCTCTTGGTCAATATCAAAAACATTGCCAAGTAGCCACCATTGAAATCAGCTCGAAAAATTACATAAACTATGGCGAGCGCATCATGAATCTCATCGCGTTGACGGCGGGGGTAATCTTACCAAATCTGGCAACCCAAACTCTGTCAACCTCAGCCGTGACACATGTAGACCCACTTTCATAATCGTTGATGGGACTAGAACTTGTCCATTCTTTCCGCGGGAATCAGAATCGGTGGCACGATGAGCAAGTTGCTTTGTGTACTTTCAAGCGTCATTCTTTCCTAGGGTACCATATGGTCTTACAGTAGCCGCTGCCTAGATGTATAGACCAGCCCCATGTCGGCACTATCCGATAGTTACCCGACAGTCAGACCAATTTGTCGGTTGTTTTGTATATTCTCAGAAGCTACCGAGGTGAGGTGGCGACCACACGATGAACTCGGAACGGCGAATACTCGGTTGTTGGCACCGATATCGATATCGGCCGCCATGGTGATGGTTATTATTTTCCCAAAAACACAGCAGACGTCGGAGTTCGGAGTTCAAAATATCCTTCCAACAAACGGTATTTGCTTATGTATCATTTAGTACATATATTATCCCCCGACCTTGCTACACTATAAGTAAAATACATAATTAGAATAATCAGTTTTCTTATTAGATAAATCATACTTATTGAATTCTCTACTTATACATATGGTTGGTCTAAATTAGTTACTTCCGTAGCCCCTTAAGTGACACCCAAATATCAGTCCCGTCACGACCCGCCTGCCAAACGTGCTCCTATCCCGTACGTAGGTAGGTAGGTACAGGTAGATAGGGGAGATGGGAGATCCGCCCTGCCTGATCCGCCCCTGATCCCGCAACCACAAAAATCAAAGCCTTAACGAAAGTGTGAATATAAATTTATAAGTACTTACTAATTGATATTACAACTAGATGATAATCAATATTTCACTGAAAATATATTGCAAAATGAAATAACCATGCCAAACTATTACATTTTTGCTTAGCTTTAGAATAATTCCCTCCACCTTCTTTCCCCCGCAGCCTCCCCCATCACCCCCACCCCCCAACGACGTGGACGCACCACTCGCTTTGTTTCGCATGCATAGTCCCTAAATTGTTTATCTATTGAATAGTTTTAATGTCTGATATAGCCGAGGCAGCACTGTCGTCTCGGCAGCGGCGACGGCCGTCATTAAACAACCTCACTAACGATGACTCCGCCGCCATCGTCAGTAGCACAGCGCCCAACGAGGATGGAGGAGGAAGTGCCAGCGGGACTACCGATGCTGTTCTCAGCCATGAGAGAATCCAGATAGATGTTCCATCGGTCTCAGAAGTCATCTCTGAATCTTCTGTCGAAAAAATAGTCGTCGATGAACAGACACCTATTGAACAGCCTCCATGTACTGTTGACTCTGGACTTCTGCATTCTAGTGTGAAACAATTCAGTTGCGGGGAGAGAACAGAGGATCAACTCATAGAAGGAGAGGCAAAGAAAGATTCGGACGATAATAAACTTCCCCCTTCAAGTGCTTTAGGGGACACGTCTCTAAAGCCAAATGAGAAAGATACAATTCTCTCTCTCAATGATCCCAAATATAGAGATATCATGTACGCATGCTTTCAAGAATTAGGAAAAGATAATTCCAACACGAATGGTATGGGGAATCGAATAGTGAATGATTTCAAGAAAGGGGGAGGGAGATTTTTTAAGCAGGAGAATGGTGGCAAGGTGTATGTTGAGGTGGATGAGGCTATGGCACTTCAGAGTAAGTGGTGGAATGCTGCAATATTGTTTCTTTCTCGACACATAATCAGCTCATGGTTTTATTATTCTTTTCTCATTAATTAACTTCAGAAATATTAGATGACATAGGAGAAAAATCTACCAAGCCCAAAGGAATCAAAGAGGTGAAACCCCCAACACTCTCATTTGGATCTAATTTGCAATCCAAAATCAAGGAAATATCCTCCAAAATGCACAAGAGTTCCTTCGAAGGTACTTCAGGGCCCGCCGGGAAGAAACAGCCGCCGCAGGATACGGAAGAGAAAAGGGCACGTGCTGTTTCGTCGCAAGTTTCACTGATTAGCTCACGTACAGCTAATAACACCTCCACTACCAAGTGTTCGAACAGCGAGGTGGCAGTCCAGTCTCCAGGTTTTATTAGTAATCATGCCAAGTCCCTCAAGAAGGCCTCTGGCAATAATGGAGGGTCATCAGAAACGGTTCTGCAAAGATTGTATAGGAAAAAATCGGAAAAGGCGGAGAATTTTGTGGATTTCATGACTGGTTCGTCCAATAAGATGGATAGTAAGGAGAAGAGTGCTGAGCCTTCATCTCCGGGTGACATGGGAAGTCGCCATGAAACATCGAAAACGTGGAATCTTGACATTGCTAATCTAGCAGAGGAGCACCAATCATCATCGGGAGTAGGAAATGCCGTTTCTGATGAACTAATGGCAACATGTCCCACCAGTCTTTCACAGGAAGAACTGGCAGAAATACCAGTCATCAATTCAACTCCAGCTATGGATCTACCACTGACTGGCACGGAACATGCTTCTGTTACTATAGCATCCCTACTGAGCTATCCCCCTGGTCTTCCTCAAGAAAAAACAGCAACAAGTCCAGTCATCGCTCCGATGGAGTCGGAACAAACCTCCATTGCCATTGCTGCCCAATTGAGCCGCCAAGGATGCAAATTTGAATTGCAGACAGAAGAAAAGAAGCAAGATGACCATGACATTGTAGAACCCTCAAGTGCAGTAACGCCCAAAGATGATCATGATTTAGGACGTTCATTTGCACTAAAACCCGAAGCTGATTATTATGTAGGATCCCCAAGTGAACCAAATTCTAACGGTGTCCCTGATGAAGGGTCCTTGGGTGAACCTAAATCCAAGAGTGTAGAGAACCCTCTGAAGATGACAGAGAAGCCACCATTTCATATAATTCTTAGCTTGAATGACGACCACTACAAGGAAACAATGTGGAAGCACTACAGGATACTGGGGAAGGCAAGAGATAGCGAGAAAGAAGCTCAAAATGGAAATGAAATATTCTCATTGTTTAAGCAAAAGATGGGTGAAACTGGCAAATTTTACAAGCGTGCCCATGGTCAAGAGATTGAGGTGGGCGATGCCAAAGCCTTAGGCAGTAAGTACTGCTGTGGTGTTCTGACTCTTCTTTTCCTGGCTATGTCAAAATTGATCTCAACATTTGTTTGTTGTTCAATGAATTTTCAATACTAGAAATTGTTGCTGATATTCGTAGGCGTATGAAGAATTACGAAAACTGGTCAAGCACTTCCGAGAAACAAGCTGCAAAGCCCAAAAAATCTGCCGCAGTAGCAAAAAGTGCACCCCAGCTCCCAAGTCTCCCCAAGAGAGGAAGCCAGCCAACAAAATCTGCACCAGCGAATGAGAACGCATCCAAGATGACACCGAGACGGTCAACCCGAAAAAGTACACCAATCGAAGCTACAAGAAACAAACTTGAGCCTGGCGATAAGGATGTTATTCTCAGCTTGAATGATGAGAGGTATAAAGAAATTATGTGGAGACATTATAACATTTTAGGCAAAAAGCAACCTGGAGACAAAATCAGGGAAGAAGGTGTGGGGAATCAAATTTTTCTATCATTGAAGAGAAGTTTGGGGAGAGGAGGTAGATTTTTCAAGAAAGCGTCTCACGGTGATCGTGTTTTTGTTGTTGATGACGAAGGAGCTTTGCAAAGTAAGTTCTATTTTTTATACAGCCCACATTTTTGACTGTCTAATTCATCATTTACACTAATAATGTGTTGCCTCCACTGTCCATTGCACACAGAAATCACTAGGGATCTCAAAAGACGAAATGAATCCATTCACAAGTGGCTCAGGAGTGATACTAACGACCAACTGCAAGAACAGCTCTCATATCCTCCCTCTGAAGCCATAGCGGATTTCAATCCCTTATTTACTCAATGGCGTGATCAATTGGCACCTTCTCCAATCGAAGTGGCGATGAACTATCGTCTTCCCCAACCAACCACCCAAGTACACACTCATCGTGTTGATACACATGCAGTTGACGAAAAGCCACCATCTTCACCAAAATCAAATCACGTTCAATCTTTACCAACATCTAATTGTGTCCCTGAATTAATGCCAAAATCAAATATCGTCGAGAAATTAATGACATCACACCTAGGGCAGCGGCTACCGCCTTTGAAGACTATGCCTACCAAAAAGTCAGTGCAAACACCAAACCAACTGATTCAAATTTTACAACATGCTACCCACAAACTGAATGAATTGAATGGTACCCACATAAAACATTGCAAAGTACTGCGCCTCTACAACCTTCCTGAATTAAATGGTGATACGAAAAGTGTTGCGATTAAAGCACCCAGCCTAGCTCAGCTTGCGGAATCCATGGAAACTACCCCAAAGAGTTTGAAGAAGTGGTATACCAAATATCAAAATGCAGTATTGAGGGACTTCAATTTTGAGAAGTTTGGCGAAGAAAGGATCAAAGACCATTATGGGGTATTTTATGGGGTAGATGAGCGTTATCAACTGAGTAAGTGCGGTGAAAGGGCAATGGCAGAATACTTTGAACAAGTTGGGATTCAAGCTGTCAATGCCGAAAATGCAGAAGAGAAAAACATGAGTGGGACTCAAGGGAATTCAAACATTGAGGCAACGAGTGATGACTTGGATCAACTCTACAATATTTTCGCTGAAGTCCCTGGGTCTAAGAAAGATGAATGGAAAGTTCTAGATTCGGACGTAAAGAATGTGGCTTCTTACAGCAAAAAACGTAATGCCAGAAGCATTGCTGATGCAGAGGATGAGGAATTTCCGATTTCTGATCACAAAAATCCTTTTCTCCGTAATTATCAAAGAAATGTAGTTCGTTTAGACAAGTTTAATAGCAGATGCGACGAGAGTTCAAGCAAAGTAGAATTGTCCAGCGCTCCGAAAAGAATAAAGAGAGGTACCAAAGATAGAATGCTGTGCATGGTGAGGGGCTGTGATAAGCATGCTCAAACTAGATGCGATGGATGTTGCACGTCACACTTTCGGATACTCTCTACAACCGCAGGCAATGATAAGAAGGTAAGTCGTTCTTTTGGAAACTGCTTTGCTGTAGAGCCTTCCATAATAACATCTATGCCTTTTTCCACCTCTATTTTCATCTCATTAAGAAACCACCACCTACTCCGGCCAACGCAACAAACACATTGAGTGTTGGACAACTTCCCAACAATGACGATTTAGAAAGAAGTAAGAAAGATTCCTCTCGTACGTTGGGAAAACGAAAGATTGAAGATATACAAAAGAATGATTCAATCCTAAGCGAATTAGAAGCTGGTTCGCGCATTTACGTTGAATGGGATGCTGATAACAGTCTTTACAAAGCCACTGTAAAGAAAATATTTTTTGACAGGGACGTGCCTCTGGTGAAAATTCATTATGATGGCAAGAAGAGACATATCTTAGACACGATTCCAGTTGAGATGGTCAGAAGTTTTATTGAAGGAGAACATCACGCTGCCAAACAAAAGCAGGCTAAGCAGGACATACTGAGTTTGAGCAAAAACCAGGAGACTGAAGGCCATGATGACAATACGACCAATTTCCCACTGCTGCAAAAACTATATCCAGGTATTGTACCATTAGGAATGAATGAAATAACCCAAGTTTGTCCAGAACTTGGTCCTGGATGGCATGTCTACGTCGTAGCAAGAAAAGGACAACTGGATGGCCCACGTACTGATCGATATTTTATTTCTCCAACTGGCAAGAGATTTAGAAGTGTCCCAGAAGTGGAAAGGTATTATTGGCAGAATCCAATTGAGTTTGGAGGTATACTATCTAGTGATATGAAGTCTATGCCACATTTTGAGGGTGAACACCTTGGTGGAGAATGTCAGGAAATTTCCATGATCAATCAAGCGCATCTGATGACACATCCTTTTGAAGGGTCCAATTTGAGCATGGACCACAATGACATGGCAACATTTCCCTCAGCATGCTCTCCAATTTGTGCTCAGAATGGTTCAAATAGTAGCGGAACGAAATCTCTCATTACAATTTCGCCAATAAAAACAACTGTGCAATCTGCTGAAAACCACGAACTATCAACGAAAGATCATCCAGGGCAAGCACAGGGTGCTATTAAAGACTTCTATCAGGAACAAAACGCACCTAGACATCCAACTTCATTGGCGTCCAGTGCATCAACATCTCTCCATTGTTTGAAACCTCCTAGTGGTGGTGAAGTAACATCAGCTAGAAGTGGTGTTCAGAGCCCAAAAGAAGTTGCAGCAACGAATAATGGAGTTCTCAGTGGACATTGCCCGACAAAGAACGCCGCACGTTTCAACTCTGCTTTCACTTCCCTTACATTACACCATCAGCTCTATCAAACGTCGCCTACTCCCCCTAACAGAGCTCATTTTCCTGGAATGAGGAGCGCAAGTAGTGTAGCTCAACTTAAAAGGACTGGGGACTCTACTTGTACCACAACGACCAGAGAGGACGCCGAACATGATGGAACTGGTAGGAGAAGGCCAAAGAGAAAGTTGAAGCCCATCACACGCTTTGAAGAAGAGGCCAGTCCTGATTCTCGCCGTGCAGCTAAAGTTGTTGGGCAATCCAAGTCAGTTCTGTGTCATTGTCCTGAATGCGATAAAGGAGACCTCTCAGTTCAGGGGATTTATGCGCATTATGGTAGGGCACACACTGGCAAACTTTCTTGGCAAAATGTCACGTACTCTTGTCCTTTCTGCCCCCCCACTAGGACTGTGGCATCTCAAATTTTCAGGTCTTTCCATATAGTTGAGGCACATGTCAATGCTTCTCATCCAGGATGCGAAGTAGTAGGACCCCACCCTTCTAAATTATTATTCGGGCCGAACCTGCACCAAGATGTTGTTCCTAAGAGTGGTCGAGTTTTGAGAGAAAGATTCAAGAGCGAAGTTCACGCCGAATCCCCTCAAGTCGTGGCTGAAAAGCTAGGCCCTCCATCTTGGACAAAAATGGAATATGTTCAACTCCTTCCAGATGGCAAGAAAGAATACCCACGTGACTTGTCCAGAGTTATCGATATGGTTGATGAACAGTGCCAAACGCAGACAGAAGTTGTAGAAGTTGCTCGAGATTCACGAATGAAACTTTGCAAAAATGAAGCCGAAACAGAAACTAGGGCATTGTACGAAGAACGTTTGTCTTATCAGAGAGGAATTCGCGAACGAGCCCGACTGGCAGATGGAGAGAGAATAGAAAAACATAAATTTATGGAGAAGGCGGAACAAATGATGATGCGATACCAATACGAAAATCGCAACAAAAGACGCAACCAGGAAGATGTTGAGGTCGACAAGCTATGTTCACGACCGATACGATTTTCGAACGAGAAGCAGAGACAGAATATGAGGCAGGGAAAAGCCTGTAAGGATGACCAATGCCAGTTCTGCAAGAAGGATAAAGGTTATCTTCATCATTTATTGCTGGATAGTGAGATGAGCGAATTTAAGATGGACGCTCCTGCCACGGAGTCTCCAGTGTTTCAGCAGTCCACAAAAGTGCTAGACCCCGGTTTTTGCATTATCAATGCTGATTATTTCACAGCAGCTGAAGCAGCAGCGAATATCAAAGATGATGGAAAAGATGCTGGGGGCAAGAGAGCAAACCAAAGTCGACGTGATGCGAGCACTGCCAAACGGCTAAAAATCGAAGAAGGCAAACTGTTTACGCTTAAGAATACCAAACACAGTCTCGAATTCATCAAGAAGTATAACAGTGGCATGATGTCAAATGCTTGGGGTGAAACGAGGAAGGACAGCAGGGGGGCAAGAAAGTCATGATGAGTGAATTTGTGACTTGCATTTTACTTGAAAGATAAGCTACAGACTGTAGCTATTGACATACGAACTTATTTATATGAATGCAATTGAATAAACTAATACAATTGAAGCACTATAACTGATCACACGTGAGAATGCTGCGCAGCCCATTTGAGTATAGCATACCAGCAATACTAGATCTCGTCTTCCTTCATGTTAGTAAGTACGATAGTTGAACCAACAGCCTTTCACAGCCCAGCAGACAGCAGACAGCTTAGCGCAGACATGATGGACAGTATGGTATAGAGAATTCTATCACCCCTAATTACGCGATACATATGGTACGAACATAGTTGACAAGTACATAATCTATACTAGAAACAAATCGCCAAAGAGTTCATCTACTTACCAAACTTCTCCTCTCGCTCGATCTACTGAGATGTCAAGAATCTTCAAGAATAAAATCCGCACATCCTCTCGGATTCCACATTCTGGATTCCACCTCAAAACCACACCGAACAACGACCTGGCCGACAACACGACAACCTACGACAACACAAGACACAAGCACAAGAGCACAAGTCAATACCAATCTACACAAGAACAACAACACCCAAAATCTTTCATTGTCTTTGCTTTGGCTGGCGATTGCGGGCGTGATGTTTCCTCCTATTCTTACGGTCTAGAGAATCAATCGTCATCATTGGGATCAATTTTTCCCGAAACCCCGCGACTCAATCTGACATATAATGCCCAGTCGCGCCCAAAAAGACGTTGGCATTCCCAACGAAAGTAGTAATTCTGCCGCCCAAGCCCAAACCTCTCATGCCGCCGAATCATCATCTGCAGTAGCCGACAACAACAACAACAACAGGGGCAAAAAATCTCCTGGCCCCAACAAACAGAAACAGACGCAAACCACCAAAAATGTGCAGCTATTCGCATTCGATGCAGTGCAGGGGGATAATGATAATATCACGGGGGGACGACCCAAGAGAAAGCTCAAGGCTGTATTGCGCTTTGAACCCAATCCAATTGACAGAGTGGGCGAGTGCAAAATTGGGGAGGGGTTTTCGTGCCCCCGATGCTCGGCCGTTTGCTCGTATGATTCCAAGGAGTGTGATGAATGTCAGCTTGCGTGTTCTTATGAAGCGGGAATTGGTGTAGTTGTGCTCAAGGAAAGACGGGTAACTGTGAATTTTGACAAGCTTACCAGGCGAGTCTCGCAGAGATCGGAAGAGCGTNAAGCTTACCAGGCGAGTCTCGCAGGAAAAAGTTGCCAAGGGAGGTACTGCAGCATCTGCGCTAGAACCCGCTAGAAAATCGACTGCTTCATCGGGAACCGCAAGCATGCAAAAGGTGATAATGATGCAGAGGAACAAAAAGAGGCAGAGCAATCCCCAAGTCACCACGGCCAGCCGGATGAAAGCTGCGGAGAACAAGAGCAAACGAAGGCAAAGTGATCCTCAGCCGAAAACGGACAGTATTCACGCTACCGATGAACATGAAACTCATATTCCCGCTCAACCTGCGGAGGGGTTACCGGATGGATGGGTCCTTCGCAGAATTCCGCGGAGCGGTGGCGGGCGCAAAGATCCGTATTGGTATTCTCCCATGAAGAAGTTCAAGTTTCGATCCAAGCCGGATGCCCAGCGCTTCTTGGAGAATCTCACGACGACGGATGGAGACGAGGCGGCGGCAATACTGTTGTTTAAGAAATGTCGCGGAAGAAGTAGACAATCATTTGCTGGCGCATTCTCTCATACTAAAGACAACCATGCTACCGTGGAGAATTTGAACAAAGCAGCAGTGGCTCCGGAGGGGAGGCGGTGTAAGATGGAGGGGTGTAACAAGTATTTAAAGGCCAAGTGCGAGGGATATTGTTTGGCTTGCTTTAGAAAGGTGAATGGTGATGGCGAGGAGGAGGGGAATGCCGCAGTGGACGAGCAGGCTACTGCTTTGGTAGACTGGGCGCAAGGGAAGAAGGGAGCTATTGCAGTAAGATCGCGCGCATGGGGTAATAGAAAAATGCCGAGTGAGGAGTTGGGCGAAGACAAAATGCCGAGCGAGGACCTGGACGAAGCAATGATGCCAGGGATGGAAAACGCATTGTCAAATATTGCATCAAAAGAAAAGATGGCCATCGAAGTACCTGATTACAAAGGCGAGGGAAATGATATACCCGCGTTAAGAAAAACAGTAGTCAGCAATGTCACTGTCGCCGCAATCCCAAACCGAGCTGGGGTTTCTACTACTTCACCCGTAAAAAAAGGCGCTCCCCCCAACGAGAAACTGTTTGGATCTCCACCCCCTGGTAACCTTTCTGTATGTGTACAACTATACCAAAATGAACTTCAGCCAGATAGTAGAGAGTGCGTAGAAACATCCAGTGGGAAAATGAGTGCCCGGGAGAAGGGGGAATTGGTGGATCTTCAGGAGAAGCTGAAATCAGCGACTAATTCCAACTCATTGTTGACAAACGAAGTTTCGACCCTGCAAGACACGAACGATGAAATAAATAATCTGTTACGTGCGAAGGAAGATGCGCTTAGAGAAGCGGAGGCTACCATTGCAAAACTGAGACAGGAAGCTTCACCTGCAATCGAGAATGGTCGACAAATTTCAGATGAAGTGGCTGAGCTTCGGAATTCGCAGACTTCTCTTGAGACTGAGAAATTGGCAGTGCAAGACTTAGAGCGTCAATTAGGGCATGCCGAGAATGATATTGTCAATCTCACTGAACAAAACAACACACTCAACGAGCTCAATAAAAGCATGACAAGCCAAAAAGAAAAGCAAGCCACAGAATTGCAAGGAGCTATCAAGTCTCTTCAAACTGCCACAGGAGAGAAGGATGACCTGACGAAACAAATTTCTGAGCTTCAAGTCAAGCACAATTCGATATTGTCAAACTCAGCCAAAACAGAATGCGAGCTCAGGGAAATGAAGTCTAAGCTCGAGGCGACCGTCCAGGCGACGAAAAACTCCAGTTCCCATGTTTCAGATCTCGAAAAGAAGGTATCTTTAATTTCGGCTGAACGGGATGAGCTTGCAACGCAGGTGGAGACAACAACGACAGCGTTGTCGACTATACAAAAAGAGGTCTCCAATGGATCTTCCAGGCTAGGAGGGCTTCAATCTGAGATGGACAAAATTAGTTTTCAGCGTAATACTGCAGAGGAACGAGTGAAGGAGCTTCTGCTTGAAACTGATCGTGCCAAGAATATCTTGTCAGCTATGCAGTCCGAGAAAGACGAGCTGATGATGAAACTTGATGGGGTCAATTCAAAGCTTGGGACATTGAGACTAGAGAATGAAGTGCGCCTTAACAAGTCAGAGACAGTATGTACTGAAAAACTGAAGGAGATTGAAACCCTGAAACAGCAAGCTTCAAAAAGAATGTCGCAGGTATACGAATTGACAGATCAGCTCTCTACGGCATTGGCTGAAAAGACAGAGCTTGCAACAAAATTAGAGTGTACCACCACTGTTCTGTCTAAAGTGCAGGACGAAGCTGCATGTCAGACGGCCAAAAGTTCACACCTCCGATCAACAATTGCGGGTCTTACCACGCAGCTCTCTACATCATTGGCCGAAAAGACAGAGCTTGCAACAAAATTAGAGTCCACCACCACTGGCCAGTCTAAAGTGCAAGACGAAGCTGCATCTCAGACGGCCAAAATTTTACACCTCCAATCAACAATTGCGGGTCTTACGACGCAGCGTGATATGGCGAGCTCACAAACGGCCCAGCACTCTAGTGAGGAGGAGGGCAAAATGGAACTTACTCTGCTTGAAACTGAGAAAGCAGCAGCAGTTGCACAATCAAAAATCCTGGACAATACAGTCGATGAGTTACAAGGCCAGATTGAACGCCTTTCAGCTGAGTTAAATGCATCTAAAACTGTGAGCAATGGGCTGAAATCTCAGGTCGAAGCGGCCAATGCCAAATGCGCCACATTAGAATCAAATCACAAAGAATGCCTTGGTGAGTTGGAGAGGGTCATCAACCAGAAGGAGAGGGTCCCATATGCTGTAGAAGCAAAGTATAAAACCACCGTCCAGAAACTTGAGGAGAGCATCAATCAACAAAATGAGGAAATGCAGGAATTAAATGAATCCGTCTCCGCCTCTGATGCTCAGACTGCAGATTTAATATCACAGATCTCCACAATTACGACTGAAAGAGATGAGCTGAAATCAAAGGTAGAGGAAGTCGCAAAGCAATTCTCACAGTTACAATCTACTGCCCGCGCCTTGAACACTCAGCAAGGCACAGAAGAAGCAAGATCGCGAGGGCAGCCGCCAGCCGTTGCACACCCAGAGGAAGTCCTATCAGCCCTCAATTCAGAAAAAGACGCTTTGGTAACGAATGTTGGAAAAGGCATTATGCGGCTTAAATCTAAGGTGGAAGAGGCGCAGTTGAAAATCAATGAGATGAAAGCAAAATCAGCCGTAATTCAGGGCCCAAATCACAACCGGGCCAATGGCACCAACACAGTCCGCTTGGAGATGAATGATGTTTTGTCTCAACTCACAGAGGAAGACACAGCACTGTCTAAGCTAATCAGTGATGCCGAAGAGCTTGAAGCTCACATGAAAAAGACACTTCGGAAGTTCAAAGACAAGTATTTGGTAACAACGAAAGATTGCAAGGCTAGGTTGAAGCAAAAGCACAAAAATATTTCAGCTTTGAAAGCTGAAATATCTAACATAAAGGCAAAACGGAAGAAGGATCGGTCACTTTCATCAGATGATAGAGATTCGAGCTCAACCATGTTACTAGCCAGTAAGGCAGTGGGAGAGCGAGCCGAGGCATTTCATCACAGTGAAGATGACGGTAGGTTGGACGATGATGCATTGCACGATGACGCGGATGAGTCATCTGTTGTGCAGCTATTTGCATTCGATGTGGCACAAGAGCAATACAACTACGGACGGCCTAAGAGAAAGCTCAAGGCTATATCACGCTTTGAATCCATGACATTCGACAAGAATGCAGCTCACTGTAAGATTGGAGAGGGGTTCTCGTGCCCCCGATGCTTAGCCACTTGCTCGTATGACTCTAAGGAGTGTGATGAATGCCATCTCAGTTGCTACTACGAAGCGGGTATTGGCGTGGTTGTGCTGAAAGAGAGAGAAGGTGAAGCAGAGAACAACTCATATCTTTATCATCCTGCTACTGCGCCAAATGCTAGCAATCAGGGTTTATCGAAGTCTGTTCTTTGTCATTGTCCAGAATGCAACAAACACGATCTGACAATGCAGGGGCTTGTTTCACACTATGCGAAAAGGCATGGTGGTAAACCTCAATGGCAAAAGGCAACGTACTCTTGTCCTTTCTGCCCGTCCACTACTAGAGATTCTAAATCGCTAGGTGAAATTGAAGCCCACGTCAATGCTTCTCATCCTGGTCGGCGTTTAGTGAAACCTAACACTTCTAAAAAGCCATCGAAGAAGCGCCAAGAAGTTCAAGCAGGCCCGAAGATTGATATGGTGACGGAAGATAGAGAAGCAACAGCCAAAAACCAAGGCCCTCCATCATGGGCATGGTCGAAAATTGAACACGCGCAACTACTACCTGACGGTGGAAAAGACCAGCTTCCTGGTGGCAGGAAAGAATATCCACCTGACTTGTGCGGAGCTATCAATATGGTTGACGAACAGTGCCAAACCCAGGAAGCAAGTGTGGAAGTTGCTCGAAGGAAATGGAAGGAAGTCTGCATGAATGAAGCTGAAGCAGAATCCAAAGCACTAGCCATGGAAAGGTTGCTATACAAAAGAGGAATTCGCGAACGATCACGCATGGCTGACCAGGAGAAATTGGAAAAGTTGAGATACAGCGAGAAGGCAGATGAGATAATGATGCGATACGAACACGAAGTTGGCGACAAACAGCCCAACAAGGAAGACGTTCAGGCAAAACGACTCTGTTCTCGACCAATTCTATTCTCGGACCAATGCGATGCTCATCTTGGGATTGCTAGAGCTTGTTTGAAACACGAGTGCCAGCTCTGTAAAAAATATAGCTTTTACCGCCAACAGGTGTTGCTGGAAAACGAGATGAACCAATTCAAGCTGGGCGCTCCATCTACCGAGTCCCCATTGATCAAAAATACTCCAAAATTACTGAATCCTGCCGTTCGCCTAATTGGTGATGATCATTTCTTGCATGCTAAAGATGATAGTAAATTAGGAGGCGACCCCCCAAAAGATGGGACCACCAAACGGCTGAAGGAGGAAGAACACAAGCTCGAGAAGCTGATGAAAGCCAAGCACAGCCTTGAATTTATCAAACGATACAATAATGGTTACGTGACGAATGCTTGGGGAGGAACCAGGAAGAACAACTAGTTGGCTCGACATATTATATAGATGAGAAGCACCATAGAGTGCACTGTAGCAATGGCATCCCGGTACTATTGCTGGTAGCTACTGTTTATATCACAGGTCCTAAACGCATTATTAAAAGGTCCTGAACTAGCTAAACATGATACAGTTATTAATATCCAGCATGTAATCAATGTTATAACGATGCATCAATTGCTGTACTATGTGCATCCGTTTCAGCTATTAGAGTTGCCTCTCCTATAATATCATTGCAGAAGCTATTTTTCATTTCAGATAGGAGTAGGTCGATCAGTTCTGCCTTGCGCATCTTTTTGGCATTCTTCGCAGTGACCCCAAAGGAGGCAAGCTTTGACTTTATCACAGGCACTGTTAGTTTTGTCAGGCCTGAGACTAAGAAGACCGACAGCTGTTTTACTCTCCTCAGCCGCGAAGCTGTCCTACTAAGCC
>JAZGVS010000430.1:0-14868 GCA_037356235.1 Bacterosira constricta
AGACATCAACCGGTAGCTCAAAGAATTGACTTGCTGATCTGATGACCAATGTTTGTATTCCAACTTGCCTTCATAATCCCATATGACGTGTAGCTCATGAATGTTTACTTTCCAAAATACCTGCTGGCGAGATCTGACGGAGTTGGCCTTGACCCAAATAAATCTGTCCGCTGCTCTCGTTGCTGAGATGTCTGGACCCAGTTCTGCAGCTGCAGCGGAGTATATACTTTCTTGCTTTCTTTGTTTGTAGGGAAGGACATAGCCCACAATGGGACCTTCTGCCAAAGGACTTGTCTCAAGTGAGCGACCAGCCACATTACCACCTAGAGTGTTGTCCAAAGCGGTCTGTAGACTTCACGGGTACTGACTCACTGTCATTGCTGAGGACCCTCCTACCCCACATACGATTTAGCTTAAATGAACCACATGCCATGTTGTTTGTGTAACTCAACCCACATTAGAATGATGATGTGGCCTGAGTAACTTTTGTTGTTATTAGCCGTCATGACTAAGGAGTAGCTGAATGACCTTATGCCTAGGCATAGAGTCAGGAAAAAAAGAAGGGCAATGGCGGGTCTCAACTTATGGAACAGCTTAGCCAATACCTCAGTCTCGCTCTGTGTGTGGATATATGATGCTAGGATGCCATTCCATCTCTTTGGAGTAAACACACGAAAAGCTTGGTTTGTAGTAATGGTAATGGGGGTGACAGACGTCACAAGTTGGACTATTTCGTTATAGCCTTGTCTGCTACCCAATACTACAGCTTCCACAGATGCACCCCATGCTTCAGCCACCTCAACCCAACCAATTGAGCCATCACCAATGATTTGTACTCTTGAATCGCTCCGTCCTCTTCTGCAGAGGAGAACTTGTGACTCAACAGTCACGGTCGGTCCCGCATATTCATCTCCCTCACTTGGTGTAGTAGATTCCAGAGGAATCTCACATTCCATATGTGTAGGCTATTCATACTATGTAGATTCATACCAAATGACAATCCTGCTGTCAATCATCGTGCACTTCCCATCTCCCACCACCAACAACAACAGCCTTTCTGACCATTATCATTTAGTTACTATCATATATGGCCATGATTGCCTTGTCCTCTCCTACTCCTACTCGCCCGTCCTCGTATACCACTGCTATTTCCACCGCTCAGGTCTCAGTCAACAGTCTGGACTCGCCTCTGCCTCTGGAACTGGTATCTACGCCTCAGTCCTTCCTACGATGTCAACCCGGATGGCTCAAAAAAGAAGGGCATATATCATCCCACGTCAACACATGGATGTCATTCGCCTAAGAAAATATCAGGAGGAAGGACAATAATCCAACGACACGGTTCAAAACCAGGCATAGTGTATCCTTGGCATGACATTCAATCCTGTGTATTGTCCCACCCAAGTCTCTACCTCTAATTTTTGACAAGCCGCCAAATCCACAGCCACCAATGGAACATTCTTTTCCTGACTGGTAGGTACATGGACCATCTGCCATATGTACCTAGGAATTCTGGTACAAAATGTTTCGTACAATCTGAAGTCAACATTCGAAGAAAAGAAAATAGAGCACGTTAGAGGAGTGACAAGATGATGGCTCATCAACCATGGCAACGAGCCGCCCTAAACCCTACACCCGGCTCACCATGGCCACTATTAATTAGATGCAATCGCCCCGTTGCATCAAATCACTTGAATAGGTGCATATCAAGGGTGGTTTGGTCAGCGTTTACCCATACACGAATTTTAGGTTCTTCAATCTATAGTATTACTACTACTATTATTAAAAATAGACCATTGCCATGATCATCATCCGTTTACTCTAATAGTGGATAGGTGGGGGAGCAATAGCCTTCAAAAAAATATGCCGGGACGGACAACGCACATATGAATGCGATCCTAGCTCGCCGTAATGCAATACATGCTAGTCTATTAATTAAAAATATATTACTATGACTATATGGTTATGCAAGTCCTCGAGCGATGCGGATGGATTGTGCCTGATTTGATGGCTTTTCGTATACCCTGTGCTACCTTCCTTAGACCATTCAATAGCGCATCAAATGCTCTTTCGAACGGACCAAGGCGGGTAGCGTGTGGGGATCCGATGGCCATTTGCGAGACCATTACCCGCGGCTGCCATGGTTGATATGTTGTTATTGTTGTTGTGGTTGTGATTTTTGTAGATAGGTACGAGATGATAAACGGCGCATCGGTCGTCAAGCGAGCACACATCGGTCTCAAACCCGGTTTTCCACCTTTTTGTTTTGGTGCAGGATAAACGACTCTATACTGATTCCTACATGCGATAAAAGTTGGTGGGAATCTCTGGGAATCTGATCCGTGGGTGCAAATGGATCACCTTGGATCACCTGGGATGACAACCCATCTCCACTGTATAGCGAGTCATCAGATAGGTGTTGCGCCCATCTTTCCTTGCTTCTCTTTTCAGGTATGCTGCTGCTTGCTCTCTCTCTTGACCCTCTTGGCAACTGTTGCATACCCTTAATCAGTCCCACAGCTAGTATTGCGTCACGGGTCTTGATCTTGGGGTACAGAACTGACAATGACAACGACTTGTCCTTTGTTGTTTCTGTTGGGGAGTTTTAAGGTGGGCTAGACGAATTGCGAAACTTCGAGGTACTGCTTTTTTGCAATTTGAATTGTACTGGAAGTTGGGCTTCGAATGGCATTCGAAGCAGAATGTATGATATGGCGTCTTCAGGTGATATCATCAATCTCAAGATGTTACAATACAAGATGTTACACATCTCGTAGTATGGTAATCATGGCGGGAACGGATGGCGGGAACCGGCCTCTCCGCCAATCAATGACAACAACAATCAATCAACCTCAATTTGACTCAATCTCAATCGATCAATTTCCAATTCAATCAACCTCAATCTCAATTAAACAACCGCGCAGCAACCCAAAACAGAGAATAACAAACAACAGTCAAAGTCAACAACCTCGCTCTCCTCCAACCTCCAATCGATCGAGAGCTATCGACACCGTCGGCACAACATCCGCAACGACCCCGCATCGCAGGCAAACGATTATCTCTCTCTCAGGTGCAACATCCGTCCAACACTCCTTCCATCGCCATCATATCGGTTCGATTCTGCTATTCCATCGAGACACATTCTTCTGTTGGCATCATTTTAATTTTAATACCATTCATTTGAAAATATCATGGCGTATCATGTAAGTATGACCATTCACCATTGCTTTTCCGTTCTTCTCTTTCGGGGGTATTCATTCATCGTAACCGATGCCACCATAATATTAATATATCTGACGTGTGCCACTATCATTACATACTTCTCACTCCATCTTTACACAGACACCCGAATCAAAAAAGGAAGAATTCCGACGATACCTCGAACGATCCGGTGGTATCGACGCATTGACCTCCGCCCTTGTGGGATTATACGAAGAGCCAGATCGCCCGTCGGAATCTACAGATTATATCAAAAAGTGTTTACAGGGTGGTGGAAGCAATGGCGTTGTCGGTAATACTAACAACATCAACAAAAATAGCTCTACTGCCGCAAGCAGCAGCGCCACACTAGCATCCCAACAGCACACTCACCACCAACAAAATCAGGAGAGTGAGAAGTTCCGAAAGGAAAATAAAGAATTGAAGAGTCAAGTAAAGGAGTTGAATAGGACGATTGAAACATTGAGGGCAAATTTGAAACATTCGAGGGAGGAGGCCAAGAGGGCGAGATCGCAGAATCAGAATAGTAGTCAGGGGCAGCAGCAGCAGTCGGGTCAAGGTAGTTAGAAGTTGGGGGGTGGAAATGAATGTTACTCTGTTCTTTTTGCTTTTAATTTCTTGGGTAAAGCAATTTTGATTGGGGGGCATTAATCGTACAGACGAATACTACCGGTCAAAGACGGCACAATATGCATTTTCAATAGTTGAAATGATGAATAATGGTGGGGTAAAAAGTTGAACTCCTTGGCATGACGCTTTCAAAATGGCGGTACCGAGGTGGGGGTAGGCGTCACCATTGAAAATGAGAAAAGGAGAAAAATGCGTATGATATATTGGCGTAGATAGTTGATGCATCTTACACTTGGGTATGATACACTTATAATACATATTGAACAATTTGTCGGCATGAATAAATTGGTCAGGATTTATTGCAATACTATGCTCCCTAAATGGAACCTAATTCAAATCCTCTCAAGGCAAGAGAGGCTGTTGTATGATGAGACTGTCTAGATCAAATAATATCAAAAATCCATACAGTCTAATCTACTGTGCCCGAGATGATCAAAAACAACAAGGAAAACAAACTGAAGAACTACGATACAGTCAGATCATTAAGTACTCAATATAAATGCGTACAATACTGTATCCTGAATGAAACTTTATAATGGTAAGAATTCAACATCAATACCTCTAGATGTGACAGTCTCACAGGTCATGACTGCATCCGACACTAAATTCTGTGGTCCCTTCGTGCCATCATCTCCATCTCCATTTTCATCTCCATCCTCTAACAATCCCCAACCTCTCTCCCTAGCAACATCCTTCAAAATCCCCTTCATCATTCCCACAGCCTCCTCCCTCCTCATACCCCGCCTCCACTTTTGAGATAATTTCTCATTCGCCATTCGAGACCCAACACCCATGGCACGAGCTACATACTGCTGTGATGCACCATTTGCTTCAATGACCGTAATACAGCATTGATGCTCTGCTGTGGAAGTATCCAATCCTAATAGAAACGTGCACACTCCCAACGGTCTACCTGCCCTACTACTACTACCTCCCTCCTCGTCCTCATTGTCATTGTAACTGGGAGCAGCACTTCCAACCCCACCCGATACACTGTTCAATTCATCACTCCAATCATAACCAAGACAATCTAACAATACATCCCGTACCATCTTCACCATAATGGATGCTGCACCATTAGCACCAGCAGAAGAAGGGAGGACATCGTATCGAAACCAATACTTGGAAATTAAATGAGTTTGAAGTTGATTCAATAAAAAGGTTGCATCGGATTGTATTCCCGTGGTTATAATTGCTGTATGGAGTGCATGTTTTGGTTTTTGAAAGTCATGTGGTTGAATGGCATTGCTGGTTTTTGAATTGACATCGTCTTTTGTTACGAGTGTTCGTACCATTGCTTGTATGGATGGATGAATCACACTGTTGTTGGACGATGGCTGATTCGATAATGATGATTTGTTCGTGTTGGTAGTTGACGAAGAATAAGGGGAAGTAACAACTCCCAGTCGTGGTCGTTGCAGTGAGCATACAACTATTGCATTTTCCATAGCATCATCCCCGTCATCGTCTTGTTTGGAGGAAGAACAAATACACGCCAAAACAGGAGTACCAAACCTCCCAGCCGATTCCATGGCATGTCGCAATTGAGTCGATTGTCCGTAATCATCCAATGCTGTGATGGGAATGTATTCAAATGGAGATGGTGGAGATGGTTGCTTTGATAGGGTTGCGGTGTTGGTAGGCTGTACATCGTCACCATTGCCTCCTCCTCCTCGTAGTGATGTTAGATGATTGTATGATTGGTTATTTTTGCAGTGTGATGATGATCCATTGTTGCTGCTGCTGCTACGAGCTATTTTATTTCTGCTAAAGGATGGGAGATGTAGCTTGCTTCGCCGTTGTCGTTGACGGTTAATAATGTTGTTGTTCGCAGCATCAGAAGCAGCGGCAAAAGAAGTGAAGCTGGAGCGTTCATGGCAACAGCAAATAATAGTAATGTACAAAAGAAAGAGAAGAGATGAGGGCAGCTTTTGAGTTCCACAGAGACGCCGTTGTCGTGATGCCTGCTGCTGCTGCTGAAGCTGAAGGTATGATGATGATGGTGGTGGCATTGTTTTATCAGTTTGAAGGTGCCGTTGTTGGAAGAAGGCGGTCGTTATCGAGCCGATGAAATGAAGTGTTTCAACTTGTTGGCTGTTTGCTGTTGATTGCCTGCAGTTTGTATTGCTATTGCCTTTATTGTATGTGTGCGTTGTTGCTTGGGCTTTTATTATTTTTGTTTTCGTTTCTACGTTCTTTGGTTCTTTGATATCTTTGATTTGATGCGAAGATGTTTGATGGCGGTGGAGCTGAAAAGGGCGGGAGCGGTCCAGCCATAATATATATATTGATTCCTACGTGAATCTACAAAGATGAGCCACAAGAGCACAAACTGCCACACAACAAAACAACAGAAAATAAACGATAACAACCCCAACATGTAAATGTAAAGCACATAGCACATCAAATGTTTCATGTCACCTTGATCCCATCACGAAGTGTCGCGGCAAGCCTCCTTTCCCAAGTCTCACGCCGTCAATCTCGTCCCCGCCATCGTCTCCTGTCGACTGCATCCACTGATGCAGTAGTCGCCGACACCAATGATGATAATGTCGGCACTACATCATCATCATCATCCCAGCACATCTGCCAATGCCCCACCCCCACAACCTGCCCCAACCCCTGCACCCCCCTCCTCCACATAGACCGCAACCACGTCCTCCACCCCTACACATCCATGACCAACCCCCTCCCAACCTACCCCATAAAATCCGCCAAAGGCATACATCTCAAACTCAACGATGGTCGATCCCTCATCGATGGCATGTCCTCGTGGTGGGCTGCCGTGCATGGATATCGAAATCCGGTATTGGATGCTGCAATGGTAGAGCAGATTGAAGAGCGGATGAGTCATGTCATGTTTGGGGGGTTGACGCATCAGCCTGCTGTGGAGTTGGCGGCGAGGTTGTTGCAGATGGTCAATAATGATTATAATGGCGATACTGAAGATTCTTCATCGTTGGATGATTTGGATTTGGCAAAGATGCAAAATGACTATCAACTGACCAAAGTATTCCTCTGCGATTCCGGAAGTATTTCCGTGGAAGTGGCGATGAAAATGGCTATCCAATATTGGTTCACACTCCAACAAAATCAACAACATACCACAAAAAAGAAGACCAAATTCATTTCTCTTCGCAATGGTTATCACGGTGATACCTTTGGTGCCATGAGCGTCTGCGATCCCGTGAATGGGATGCATTCCATGTTCGCTAACACATTGGCAGAACAGCTATTCGTACCATCTCCCACTGGTCCTCGTCCATCGGATGCAGTGGAAACAATACAACAAATGGAGAGTATGCTCCAACAACATCACGAGGAAGTGGCAGCTGTGATATTGGAACCGATTGTTCAGGGTGCGGGAGGGATGAAGTTCTATCATCCGAGTGTGTTGAAGAGAGTGAGAGAATTATGCGATGACTACAATGTGTTGTTGATATTTGATGAGATTGCTACTGGGTTTGGACGGACTGGGACGCTGTTTGCAGGGTGGCAGGGAGATTCATCTTTCAAGCCTTGGTCATCGCTGGATGATGATTGTGGGAGCGACAATAACAGCAATCACGGTGTTGAAACCAATCAAGGCGGTGATGATAATGGTAATGGAATTGTATACCCAGACATACTATGTCTCGGCAAGGCCCTCACGGGAGGATACATGACCCTCGGAGCAACACTAACCTCCGATAAACTCGCACATGGAATATCCGACACTGGCGGAGTCTTCATGCATGGACCCACCTTCATGGCAAACCCATTAGCTTGCTCTGTAGCATTGGCATCCATCAATCTACTGAGACAATCACCGTGGGAAGAACGGGTGCGTAACGTTGAAAGAGCATTGGTGGAATACATGTCGCCTTTGGCGGAATTGGATTCCATCGTGAGAGAAGTACGGGTGCTGGGTGCCATTGGAGTTTGTGAGCTGCACCATGGATTGGATAGAGATGGTATGGCGAGGGTTCAACGGCAGTTGGTAGAGGAGGGAGTGTGGCTTCGTCCATTTGGGAAGTTGATGTATACGATGCCTCCGTTTAATTGTGAGGAGCTGGAGGAGGAGCATGTGAAAAAGATTGGAGATGCCATGTATAAGGTTGCGTCTGCATTGTAGCTATTTATCCTTTCTTGCCTTTTAAGTGCAGCAAGGTCACGGATAAACATGTATAGCACCATATCTTATTGCTATAAATCCTTTGTTTTTTATTCTTGTGATGCGTTGTTTGTAAGTATATATTGAGCTAGTTTATTTTTAGGAAAAAGTTGGCTATCAGTGTAGGATCTCATTTGTTGTGGAGTTGTGGTCTTGTGGAACTTCGCCAATCCATATTGTGGCCAATTTGGCTTGAGGGGAGTGCCCTGGGGAGTGCTTCATGACCAATCAGAGCCTTCATGTCTGATAACGGCTGTGTGAGATGCTATACTAATTCCATCGCAGGATACCGGCCAAGGTTGAGTCTGCGCACTTGGTGCAATTCAGCGAGAATAGCTAGTACAGATATAGATGTAGGGCAAAGCCTGAACAATAGGCATAATGAACCATCTACCAAGTAGATACCTTTGCTCGGGTAATTCAACTCATATCCAGGGTGCTGACGACCAAGGTCTGAGTGTGTGCAGGTGGTACATATTCAGTGATAGTAAAGTATATGATTTATGTAGGGCAAAGTCTGTAAGATTAGAATCATAATTCCATAATCAACCTGATCAATGAGCATGCTGCCATGTACTCAGCGACAAAGCAATTTATATGCAACCTTTTTATTCTCATGTGTTATCATCAGACTCTCTGTGTGATTAGTGCAAATAGAACTAACTTCTAACTATTGTACAATCAATATCTATTTATGGCGTCTGCATGTTGTTGTTATCCTCATGGATCTATGTACACTTTCTGCGACCCACAAAAGATATCACTCTTTCCTGTATTATCAGCCAGTCATTCATACTGGTCTTCGGCACTTAGAGAAAGTATCTCCAGTGACACATAAATATTATTTACACACTGTACTTCAGGATACCACAGAGTAATGAAAGACGCATGAGTCCTTTCTTTGAGAGCAAAAGCACTCTCATTGAACAGGAGTGAGTAATGGTTCTTCTAACAGAGACGATGGCGAGCGTCGCCCATTCAAACCAGAATCATTATCATCATCAAATACAGGTGCATCCCATGCAAATTTCTCCTCATCCAATAAACCTTGATCCCTCCTATATCTGGTCTTCCCTCTGCCCCATGGTAATGGAGGAATGGTCCTCCAATAACTCACTCCAATTTTGAAAGTATTGCCAAAACGATAGGTGACGAGTCCTAATAAAATAACCACGAGCCCAGCGATATCTGAATCCTTTAAAGGCGTTGATCCAGGCATGAAGGGCAAGGCAAATACAATGTTTCCTATGGGAACTGTTACTGTTGATGCCATGAACAAGACATTGGCTGAGCCGAATCTGCAATGGACAAGAAGGTATAACATCAGGAACAAGGCTTGAAATAATGCAATTTAGAAAGTTGTTTGGGAATACTCACTTGAGAATGTATACGATGAGAATGTTGAAGGCTACATTAAATACCAAAAAAACAGTGACATAGAGTGTTGCATCTTGACAGCTATCGTCTGGATGACATCCAGAAGTGATGGTGCCTATTCCAAGGTAGCATTTAATTCCATCGAATATATTCTTCGGAAGATCGTTGGGCGTAACCGGTGGATTGGATGTCATTCCGGCCGGAACACTTAATGGAAAGGAAAAGAGAAGTTGGAAGAGAGCAACCCATCCATTTAAATATATGGGATCAATGTCTGTTTGTGATCCACTCAGTGCCATTTCCTTGTAGATGGAAGATAATGCCATGGGGATGCATGCGAGTATAGCAACGATCGACCATATAAGGGTAGTTGACCCAGATGATGATGGTTGAGCAGTGTCGGTTGGAATCCAATGGCAGAGTTCACCAAAGTGATCATCTGTGGCAGCTGACGCAGAAGAATTACTTTGAGCCAATGATCGTAATATCACATGGTCTTCTGTAACGCCATCCCAAGGCTGCACAAGAAAACTTCCGCCAGACTTGCCCTTCAAACTACCTTCCGTCCGATGACTTAAACACCCGCCCTCCGTTATCTCTTCCTCACACAACGAGCAAAATTCATCTTGGTCATAAGCCTCACATGTAAAATCTGCCAAATGCCGCTGTGTAATCAATGGCTCCAATACTACCAAGATCCCCAGCACGACAACAACAGCCCCCAAATATTGATACTTGGCATATCGTTCCCCCTTAATTTTCTTGGACAGTATCATGGAAATGGGAATGGCTGCTTGCGGGAGTAGAATGAGCAACGATCCAGGAAGGTACACTGCCGCGAAGGTTAGTAGCATGCACGTGACGCAATCTAGCAGACCCATAATTACATATGGCTTTTTCAAGCAAAAGAACATGAGTTTTCAATAAAATAAGGTCTGGGCTAACTTTTATTGAGAGTAGTAACACTCAGTTCCCTTACCTTCTTGCTCATCTTTGTCACCTCTGTGGGAATGGAGTTGTTCATCAAGCCAAATCTGCTTACGGGTAAGATATATGCAAAGCATAATGGGACGTACACAAAGCTGTGTATGGAAAGATGATGGAATGGAGTTTAGAATGATAATGCAGCAAATACTTTTATAACAAGAGAAGCGACAAAAATAATACTTATCGTACTCACTTTTGCAGCAAATTCAGGGAATTTGGGTAGTTGTACATGGGGATCGCCTGGAGCTTTTGAAACACCTTATTGGCGGTCCCGACAATAACCATCAAGAGAAATGTTATCAAAAGTTTCGTTTCTTGCTGGCTTGACATGCTACTATGATCAGTGACACCGCCTAATGCATCTGCATCTGCATCAGAGGTGGGACTATTGAGATTTTCAAATTCTTCCTTGTCATTGCGATATATTGGCATTGCACTATTACTGTCAGCTTGCGTGTGCGTATGCTTATCAGTGTGCTGGCCATCGCCATCATTATGAAGGAGAGAAAAGGAAGCGTCGGCGCCGTGCTCGTCGATGGGTCGACTAGTGACATAATCGGCATCGGGTTCTTCTAGCTCGAACTTTTCTGCTATTAGCGCCAGTAAACTCATGGCTCTTTGAAAGGTCAGTGGCTATGTGGAAAGGTGTGCTCGTGTGCTCGACGAATAATAAGAATGGGTACCATCGATATATGATGCCAATGGGTGCTGGTATGGGTATGGTACGGTGATAAGTTGTTGCGTTGAGAATTCATCGTTGTCGTTGGATGTGAAGTGAAGTTTCTGACGGATCTGCCGCCCGCGCCTTTTCTATTTGTTCTTTTTTCCAGGGGAGGGGCTGCCTACATTCATATTGTATTCTTTTTGTCAAAAATATGAAACGAAAATTAGAATCTAGACACCTTAGGGAGTAAAACAACTAGATAGGTATATAATATCTAACAATATGAGAAGTTCTCCCCTCCCTTCTTGTCCTTAGAACATCATCCGGACTGCTGGTATAATTGTTTAATGTACACCCCTAGGACCCACATCAACGAGCAGGAGATAGAACGAAGAACGAATGACGGATAGATAGATATCATCTGTCACGAGTCACGAGACTGGGGACTGGGGGGACCATGCCCGGGACAGGGGCGTGGCCCGGGACTGGATGGAGATTTTCTGCTATTTTCTGTTTTCGGTGAATTCTTCTCATATTCTTTCGGTGAATCCATTGATTGAGCTATCATTATTTTTTGCTGATCCATTGACATTGACATTGATCCATCGATCGCGTCCTCATCATCAAACCATTCATTGATTCGAATCTCATTGCCATCGCCCTCACCGTCATCATCTAGAGCAGCATATTAACTCTTCACCCGTCTTATATATCACTCCTCCCAATCTCACCATCACATCATTATTGGCGATGTCTGTAAATAGTTCGCAGGCGCAGGCGTATCAACTGAAAACGATTCGTTACCAGGTGAGAGCATTCGTCACCCACTCAACGCATGAATATGTGCAACTCTCGCCCAATATTTGCCGCGGCTGTTGTACACAACTTCCATATCTAAATATCATTTTCAATGCAACCTTTTTGACACCAGGACTCGTCAAGAAAAATAATTCTACAAAATGAAAATGGTCCATGTCCCTTGCTAGCTGCCGCCAATGCCCTCCTCCTCCGCGGCGTAATAACATTGGATCCAGTATGTGTAAGGAATGGCGTAGCAAGCACAGACGATGTAATTAACATGCTTGCAAACCGGGCACTGACGACAGGAAATAGGACAGAAACAAAAGTAAAAGAAGCCAATCCAACAAAAATATCTACAACCAATAATAGATCCCAACATCATGAATACCATTTGAACGAAGTGCTCAGCATCCTACCCAATCTTCAACATGGAATGGATGTCAATCCAAAATTCACTTTCGGGGTCACGGGTGTAGAGTACACGAATAATCTTGCGGCATTTGATTTATTGGGGGTGGAGCTGGTACATGGCTGGTTGTTGGACCCGCAAGATTTGGAGACGGCATCGGTGGTTGAGAGTAAGACGTACAATGAAATGATTGAGACTGTGATTCATGGAAATGAGGCGAGGGAGGCGGTGCAAAAGTTGGAGACTCAGTTGTGTGAGAAAGAAAAGATACTTGAGGATGATATATCTGATAGTTTAGAAAGCAAAGATGATACAACTCACAAGTCTGAATGTAGAGACGCTGATGGTAATGAGGAGGAAGAAAATGCCGAAAGTAAGACCACTCAAGAACAGTGCAGTGGCAATGAACCAGCCAATGAAAGCACCCCTACGAATCCCGATGAGGCAGGTGAACTCAACGAGGAAAAATCATTACAACCGAAGAAATCACTCGCAGAAGATGAAAAGATTGCTTTACAAAAAGAAATTGTCGACACGAGAGAAAAGATATCTGAACTTTCATTCCAAATAACTCGGTCCGAAGTTGCCAATGCCTTCCTCACTTCGTCGGGTCATCAACTTACATACCATGGTCTTGAGCAGCTACATGAACACATGGGAGACGATACTCTTTGTGTCTTCTTCCGTAACAATCACTTTGCAACCCTCACAAAGAATGCTGGCGTCCTTTACCTACTCGTCACCGATTTGGGCTATGCCAACACACCCGAAATTGTTTGGGAGAAATTAGATAATATCGATGGCAATACAGAGTATACCAACGAATTCTTTGCGAAGCCCACTCCTCGGGTGGAATTGAAGCCTGCGACGGGCCCTGGGATTGCACCTGAATTATTGCTTGCTCAGCGAAGTCAGGCGGAATCCGATTATCAACTTGCATTGGCCATGAGCAAGGGTGCTGCCCCCCGGAGACTGGATGATGATGAAGGTAAATTGATAGAAGCAGCGAAAGAACTCAGTTTAAAGACATATAATGGGGATGATGGTGCTGCACTAACCATTGGTGACAAAAGCGCCACCGCTGCCAATTCACAAGTAGATTCTGATTTGGAAGTTGCCATGGCATATCAACGCGCACAAGTGCAGTCGGAGCATGAGAGTGAGCAATTAGCTCGCCAATTGCAGGAATTAGAGTATGCACGTCAGCGGCCATCGGCAAATCCGAGAAGACCGGCGGCATCAGCTGCAAAGTCCTCTTCGGCGTCGTCAAATTGTGCTGTATCATGATTTCGCCCTGTCGAACAATTATTATTATGGTAAAGCAATAATGCATTACTAGCATTCTGTCTGTGTAGAATCATGCAATGTGCAAAGAGATGGCTATGTTCTCTAGATACACGAAACTAAATGCTGAACCTAGGCGGATTCACTTCTCTAGACAAATAATGTTCATCAATGGCTCAGATAGTCTGCACAATGCATTTGATTCCGACTGAAGAAACTCACAAGACTTCAAACCTTATAGTGTCTCTTTTTGCGAGATCCTACCGCCTTTGAGTACTTTTACGACGACGTGGTTAATTGCACGCTTAAGACTCCTGGTAGTATCATGAAAAATCAGGAGTGCACTATCTGGTAAGGTTTAGTTTCATTGTTTTCACCGTTTCCTCGTATTTTCCCACTATGTGATGGAATATTTGCTTCATATACAGTGCTTCTTCTCTAAGCATACATGCATAACGTTATATAATAAAACATGGTGCGTGATGTCCTCCTTGCTGACTTGTATGTCCGTATGTGCCTTGCGGTGCTGGAAATATGGATTGGCACCCGCCATCGCGTCCGCGGCGACCTAAACTGCATCCGTTGTTGTAGTATCCTCCACCGCATCTGCCACCGTGTCCTTACGTCCTCGGCATCATAGGATTTGCGGCCTTGTCCGGATCTAACGTTTTTTGTTTTGTGCTTGGTTTTTCCTTCGAGAGTTTTTGTGGTATTATTCTTTTGTATTGGCAAGTGAATTATGATTACTGCTAACATACACATGCGCACAAGCCTTTCTAGGTACATCCAGCAGTTAGGTTTGCTGCAAATTCCACTCGTGCTCGTGAAAGGTGATTTTTCCTCTCGTCCTACAATTCTGCAAATCAAATCCTTGATGAAGTTCCGTGTTATTTTAGAGTAGTAATACTTGTGCATTGAATGCACCCCATTGATCCCGTGCCTCGGCATCTGTTCCTTGAGCAGTGTTTCAAATTTTCAAACGGGGTTGACTCTTTCATTTAAAATTTGGTTGTACAGAAGTTGGACCTCGCTCTTCATTGTTGGCACGCTGTGGTATATTATGAAAGCTACATCCAAAGCACTCCGTCAGGCATGTGCACTTCTCACTTTGGCCATGCTCATAGTCCTTGCGGAATGCAGTGATGGTTCCAACCGCCGTCGGCCAAAACAAACCAGAGATAGAGAAGAGGAGGATGCAGATCGATACCACAAACCCTTCGCCGTCATTCTAACCGCGGTATTTATCGCAGTGGCTGTTCCCCTTGGTCGATTTGTTCATTGTTTGTTTACAGATCCAGCCATGCCGCTGCTGTGGAAGGAATTGAAGATTCGAGGAAAACGAAT
>JAZGVS010000431.1:0-14915 GCA_037356235.1 Bacterosira constricta
CCACTCAAAAATAACTAATGCTAGGGCTTAGGTCCCGGCCGGGCGATCAGTAGTTTCTCACTAGAAATAGTGTCATGCAGACGTAACGTTACTAATTTTCATTTACTCTCTCTCCTACTTCAAGAACCATACTGCCTACTAAAATATTTGTTGTACCGATTACAGTGTGGATTTATGTCCGTCGTGGACTATTGGGCTGGTTCATTTTGGAAGCTGGAAAAAATAGGATGATCTTTCTCCCGATCAAATATTCAGCTTGGATCATTATTCTCCCATTCAACGAAACAAACTGCACCATCCTGTCAAATGTCCGGCGTACCCTTCCGATGGAATAGAAAAAGATCTAAAGGAATATGCAATAACAACAAGCTAGGAATTGTCTTCGTATCTATCTTAATTCTGTCCGCTCATCTATCGTGTTTTCTTGAAGCAGTAACCCTCTTGTTCTTGCTCAGTAGCCGGAAACCTAAAGTTATTTTATATTGATTGTTTGCACGAGTCATGAAAAAGCCCGGAATTATTTTGTTAGGCATCTTGTGAAACTAGCTCATGTTTGGCATGCTATATTTTTTCGAAAAGCATCTTCTACGGTACATATTATTTGGGAAAGGGCGAAATGAGACAATTTGAGCACTAAACCATGACTAATGATGGAGATTCTATGAAGAAATATACAATTTAAGTTACCCACTTATCTCCTTTTTGGCTGATGTGCTGAGTCTCTATTAACTGCAACCATTTTCTTTCCTTTATTTTCGCTGGTAACATTGCCACTCAAATCACCATTTATTTCCAGTACAAATTCTGTTGCTTCTGGGAACAGCATTTGCCTTGCTACCATCAGTTGCTGGTGACACATTACCACCAATTCTTCTCTTACATCAATCCCATCCAATGACACATGCGAGACGAACGGGTCTTCAAGTTGCCTTACGCATTCAAACAGTCCCGTAAGTGCAATACTTGATGCACACAACAATGGACCAGCATGGCGATCAAAAGATGGACATTGAGTGATTTGTCTTTCAAACTTATTTCTGCGAGACAGTTTCGACCATCAAACAGTTTAGTTCCACAGCTTACCTTGTAATCACTCCCAATGCAATGCCTAGTGGTAGGGAGCCAGTATTAAGAGCTACTTGAACATAAGACGTGGCATAAAACGGAGGCAAGAGCAGAGAAAACAACCTCTCGTACACCCGCAACGCCTGAAGAGTGCGATACTCCTTTACAATCCGTAAATTCTCCATGGCAACCGTCATCTTTTCCTCCCATTGACGTATCCTCGAAGCCTCATTTGCAGGCAATCCTCGATACTTGAGCGCTTCACTCAGTTGACTTATCATAATCATGCGTCCGTAAATATCCAGTGTGAATATTTCACGTCCCGTTGATAATACCTCATTCGCTTCTTTCCGTCCTTTGCGCGTGGCTCGATGTCGAGCACGTGTGGCTGTGGGGAGAGTCAAGTATTTGTAGAGTGAGTCAGACGTGTGGATTAGATGGCAGAGGGTGGTGTCCGAATGATCGAGCCAGTCGATATATTTTTCTTGTTTGTTGATGGTTGTTGAAGTTGGTGTTTTGCTATCAGACACGGCCACTCCATCCTCTTCATTTTCAACACAACCTCTCCGTCCCGTTCCTTTGGAGCTGACACTCCAATCCCATGAAGCGTGTGCGACTTTAAGGCAGCAATTTCAGATTAGGTGGGTGCTAACACACTTAAAGTTGTAAAGCAATAGATACCATTTACCATACAAGTTATAAGCAGNGATGATTGCGGAACATGTATCCCAAAGGAATATATGCAGAGTTTTACCGCCTGAGCAGATTTGATGGGCATGTTTTTCCAAGAGTTCATTCTCGCGATGCTTTCGAGCAATGAAGGAGGAGCGTAGCATTGTGTCGTGGCGGGCGTACGGCGATGTGCTGGATGTGCCAGTTGTGGAGGAGAGGAGAGGATTTGTCTCTTCTTCATTTTGATCGGATGGTATTGCTGTTGTTTTCATCGGGTCTTCATTTTTATTTGATAGGGATAGGGACAGGGGGGACGGAGGGGATGCGCCGCCATGGTTTGATTATGAGAAGAAGTATGATTGCATCCAATATTGTCGGATCAATCTGGATGTTGGAGGTCTGTACAGGGTCTGTAGGCCTCCTGTGGATAGGGCGCATGTTCGCACCCGCACATTTATCTCGAATAATTGATTTTGTTAAAGCTAGTAAAATCTACTAGAAAGTAAGATGTGCGGTGCATGTGCGCTAGCGCACAAATATCTCGAAAAATGCGCACCATTCTACAGCCGATTTGCTGGTCAGTGATTTTTCATATCTTACATAATATCTTAGATCTTGCCGAACGCCGAACCCCGCACATAGACATAGAGATCATAATCTGCTGCTACCACGATGGAGACAGCATTCATAAAAGTTGCCCTAATTCTATGTTGCCATTGCTTAGCAGTTGGAAGAGTAGCAGCTGTATCGTGGACCCCTAATTATTTGACATCAGCATCGTTGCCGCAATCAAATTTCTCTCGTCGACACCATCGCCATAATTCTCGCGGTGCCCATCACCATCAACGGGGCAAATCACATATTCTGACATTTGCATCGACTTCCCGAAATCATCGCGTTGGTGCATGCTCTGGTCGCCGGACAAAGACTATTGCTGCCGCCATCATGCAAGAGGATAGTGGAATTAGCGCCAACAGTATTAGCGGATCAGACAAAAAACGTGTGCCCCCATCACTTCCCAATTGGCGTGTCATCGACGTCCATAATGGCGAAGAAGATGCCATCATTTCCTCGCCATTTTGCCACCCTCCCATTGTGGCTGGTAATGAACCTCTCGCTGCCACGGCAACAGCCGCACCATGGTCAAAATCAGGCTATCAATCGGCACTCGATTTCTATGAGCGATTGCAAACATGCACTGATCCATACATTGCACCCATGCTCAAATCGGCATTGCATGACATGGAAATGGCATATAGAATGTATGGACCGTTCTGTATGGTGGGTAGCTACAATGGTGGAAAAGATGCAGTGGTCATTTTTCACTTGATGAGGGCAGTGCATGCTCATTATTGCAGCGAGATGCAAAAGGAAGATGACAACTTTATGATTCCACGGCCACGTGTCATTTACTTCCAGCACACCGATGAATTCCCCGAGGTGTTATCTCTACTAGATGACACTGTCGAACGATTTGACGTGGACATGCTAGCATTCAAAGAGGGAGTGTCCTTTGGGGAAGGTTTGAAGTATTTGGTGGAACGTAATATTGCTCCCGGAAAGGATGGGCTATCTTTCCATGACAGTAGTAATACTGACCGTCGTCTGCCTCCTCCCCACCCCCTTGCATTTGTCCTTGGCACACGCAAGGATGATCCAAATGCTGGTTCTCAGGGGGTATATGCGCCTTCTTCGCATTACATGCCGCCATTTCTTCGTGTGAACCCCGTTTTGAATTGGACGTATGGGCATGTGTGGCATTTCTTACGATTGTTTGAGCTACCATACTGCTCTCTGTATGATGATGGATTCACCTCTCTGGGAACTGTGAAAAATACCCTTCCGTGTCCTGCACTGAGGAAGAATGGAGAAGATGAAGAGTATTGGCCGGCGTACATGTTGAGAGAGTGGGATATGGAGCGGGCAGGACGGATAAACAAGAAAAAAGTCGAAGATACGTCGGCACAAAAGGCAGCAAGCGAGGCAGGGGATGGAAAAATGGAGGGTGATGCGACAATGTCCCAGACATCATCCACTGTCTCTCTCCCTACAGATGAAAACGAATCACCAGAGCTTACTAAAAGTATTTCTACTGTGTTCAGCATGGATGATGTAGTTACTGCTAGCAACACCAGGGCCAACGTGACGGCATCCACCCAATTGCTAGGTCTCGGCCAACCCACCGTAGGGCTAATTGTCATTGGAGATGAGCTCCTGAAAGGCATGACGCCGGATAGCAACATAATTGCAGCAGCCAAAGCACTTCGCTCCAATAATATTTCCCTTTCACGCGTCTCAATCATCTCAGACGATGGACAAGACATTGTAGATGAAATTCGACGATTTACAAATGAGGTTGATGTCATCATTACAAGTGGAGGTGTCGGTCCCACCCACGATGATGTTACAATAAAATCTATTGCAGAAGCGCTTGGTCTAGATATGGAAATGCATGATGAAATGGCGGAATTGTTGCTGGAGAAGATGGGATCGAATGATGCAGGGGAGAAAAGACAAGTGGGCGATGATAATAGTAAAGAAGATCGAAGGAAAAGACTGAATCGTCAAATGTCAGAGGGACAAACCAAAATGGCAATGCTTCCGGAATCATCAGTGTTGCAGTATCTTTCAGATGCCAAAGAAGAGTGGCCTGTTCTCCAATGCCAGAATATCTTTATTTTGCCTGGGGTTCCGACCTATTTTCAGAAGAAGATCAATGATTTAGCCGCGTATCTACCAACTGCTTCATCAAAGCTTGCCCAAGCAGCTACAATAGGTGACGAAGATATTGGATTGAGCGTGGACATATCAGCTCAAACAGAAAAGCAGCACCCGACTCGGTCTCCGCGTAGTGATACATATCGCATTGTCCTTTCTTTGGAGGAAGAATCCATTGTTTCAGCTCTGAATGCAACTGTTGCAGCACACCCTCATGTGAGTTTTGGGAGTTACCCAATTGTGGATGACCCAGAATATAAGACAATCATCACATTGGAAGGAAGATTTTATACCGGGGGATACACCAAAGGGTCACAAAGACTCTTGGAACAGTCTGTAGCAGACACAATGGAAAGCGAGGTTTCAAGCAAAGACAAGAAAAGCCTTCGGTCGCTCTTCTTCTCAAAAGAAGAAATGGACAGGAATGTAGAGTTAGCACTGAAGGATCTAAAGAAAAGGTTGCCAGAGGAGGGAATTTTGTATATCGACAGTTGTGACGACCTGAGGACAAAGTAGTATCAGATGTCACCTCCAACGAAGTAGCAACGAGGCACAACCTGGATGTCTGCTACAATACACTCTTCCTCTAAACTAATTTGATACCAGTATTTATTTTCTCAACACTCAGAAGTTTGGCTTAGTTCCGCTAGCTTATGCAATATGTCACAATTAGGGGAGGCCCGGCATTGGTGAAACTTTCATCGAACCTGGGAAAAGCCCAACTTGAAAAACTGCTTCAGAGAATGTAAGAACTTATCATATTCCACTTCCAAGCACAATGCACTTGGCAATGAGAGAAAATCCCCTCAACTCCTCTACGCTTCGCAGCCCTGCCATTGTGTGGTGGCAAGAAGACCTAATGGATTGACACTCGAAGGAAGATTTCAAGGTTTTTTGACAAACACGGCATTGACCATTCAGAGCAGCGTACATCTCGGCAGCCCATTTCGAGCTCAATTCTGTAGATACCTTCATGCATTATTGGCTCACAGTTTATCGGCAAAACAAACCCGTTGTGAGGTTGCAATTTTGTAGAATAAGGATCACTCTTCATCATCCAAAGGTTCCCGGGAGTTACTTTGCCATTTTCACTTGCTGAGTGTGATTCGTCGGCATCGTCGTCTTCATACAATGGTCCTTCATAGTGGATTTTCTTCCACGCAATAATCTGAGAGAAACTTACATCAGCAGACTGTATAAATTCTTCCGGGATAATTCCACTCAGGAGCAACTTGATTGAGATCCCAAGTGCAACATCAACTGTTTCCGTCTCATTTGCATTGATGGCGATCTCGTTTTGTTTCTTTGGCAAAATCATAGGGTCAACTGATAGATTGATGGAAGAGCAAGGGATAGACTTCACACGGAAAAATCCAGGAGGAACAGGCAAAGGGCAGCGTATGACAGTATCCAGCAGTTCCAATACCTCTGGGGCCCGCAAAAGTCCAGATTTTTCTATCTCCTCTAAAACACCAACACGCACACGATCAACACAACCTTCACAAAAAAACACGTACCAAAATTCCGTACTAACAATCCCATACTGCAAAGGCCCAACCCCCGCCCCATAATCCTTGCTCCCCAAATCATCCAAAACATCAATAGTCTGCATAGCAATAGTCCTAGGATTCTCAATTAGAGGAACCGCCAAATGATGATACCACGTACTCGACTCCATTTCAATATGCGAATCCACAAACATGAGTACCTCCCCCGTAGCGGCTCGTGCTCCGGACAATCGCGAACGAGCACACCCCTCCCGATCATCGTGGTGGATCACCTTGACCTTTGGCGAGAGATTTTTGATATAGGTCCATTCATCTTCGTCGACTCCCTTTCGAATGTTCAATGGAAGGCCGTGGTGGCCAGGTGTTCCATTGTCATCTACGACAATCACCTCTTTGAGGAGTGATGGTGGAGTACGTGCCAAGATGGATTCGACCGATAATGACACCCAATCATCTGGTTCATTCTGGGTAGTCATGATGACACTCACGGTGGGGAAAACGGAATCGTCAAATCGGTAATGATGACACATTGGATTCATAAAGTGTTTGATGCCTACGCCCTTGTTGACTGTTCCGCCCTTGCCGAGATTGCGTAAATTTTTGTACTTTTCCTTTTCGGAGGAGGTTAGGAAGATGCGTTCGAAGGAGTCGTCGGGGTCGGATTCCATATACCATGGAGGGGTTGGGGGTGCTTCTCCGTTGGATGGAGTTTTGTACGAGGTTTCTTGATCATCTTCCTCGACAGGTTCAATTTCTTGATTGTCTTTCGAGGCGTTTTCATCACCACCATCCTCGGATTGTTCATCTTCCTTAATTGGATCCAAATCACCATCTTTCGATTCATTATTTTTTTCATTCAATTCAGCATCCTGTTTTGCCTCTTCTTCGTCCTCCTTCTTCCGATTACTATCATGACCGCCACCGCCATCGGCAACCCCTCCTTTCAAATTGGCATGATGTTTCAATCCTTGCCCATCATTCTCACGATCCTTCTTATGCTTGTGCCAATTCTTCTTCTGATCACTTGCCATTCTACCAGCCATACCACCATGGTTATTTTTTTTATGATGATGTCCATCATGCATCATATCCTGCGGATGCTGCTGCTGATGCTGATTCGTGTTCAAACCAACAGAATGCAAGGCACGCATGTAGAGACAAACGCCCGACATGACAATGAATAGGGCGCCAGAGGCGATGAGACGTACGCGACCATTGTTTTGGGAGTTTCCGTGACGATGATTCCCACCGCGTTGACCATGGCCTCCGATGGAGTAGCTTGGTCCGGTGGCTGGTCGTCGTGCCATTGTAGTTTTGTTTGTTGCTGTGATGTGGATGTAGTGTCGTACAATATATTATGAGAGCATGGTCTTCTTGGCTTGGGCTCGGGGCGGCCGGCCGCTTTGGCTTTTGGCTTTGGTCTTTGGCTTTGGCGGAAGGCGGAAATGGATCGTTCTCAGTTTTTATGTACGACCCCGTACAATACCTATGTACGACTACAATATTGTTATGTAGTACGATAGAGATCCAAGATCTAACTCAAGATCAAGATACCTCTGCAGATTTGCATGCACCATAATATCTAGTATGTTGTCATGTAGGAATCTGTAGGAATACAGCCGTTGTCATTTTTATTTCATCTGTATCGTATATCCGATTCGACCACAAAAAAAGACCACAACCCATCCATAGCTTCTGCATCTGGGGGTCCAATCTTCAAGCAGGAAAGACTGTCATAATATATTCTATCAGCTAATTTATGTAAGCTTATGTGAGTTAAAAAGTGTGTGGTGGGCTCCCTATCCCAAGTTACCACCAGTGCAAGCAAAGGTCTGAGTTTAGTCCAGCACAGTTTTGCTTGCCACCTCGAACGAGCACAATATTCAGTAAAACCATGATCTAGTTGGATGGACATCGACCAGACTGGTCTAGCCAGTGATATGGCTCCGAACAAGGCTTGTCAAAAATGCAGGCAAATACCCATATGTGACAAGGTACCTCCACCACTTCTTGTTTCACGCAGTGTAACACGTCCTCCAACGGGTTTAGCACAGGATCTGCCTGGACTGAGGACAACCCCACGAAGACCCAGTTAACATACCGTAGATGGACGGACCAAACATTCAATCATATTTTTTACTTGTGCGTAGGTGTGTATCATTGATCTGACTACGGTTCTCACGCCATTAGCTCTGTCAGTGGACCATCTCATTTGAAGTTCGATGTCAAGTTTTGACACTTTCATGTTGATGCATCGAATCCCAGAGATTGCAGTCTGGGTCGATGAGATTTGTGGTCGCTTGAATCATTTCCAACTTGTTGAAGATGTTATCCCGATAATCCAAAGCCTTGGCTCTGTCTCCATTCGGTCTCTTGAAGGCCCAACCATTGTCAATAAGCCCCTCTCATGTTCCAGTCTGGCTAAGAAGCGCTGAGTCCACTTGAAGAAGTTTATACCAGCATTTGTGATACCAGCAATTGGTATCATAACAGTCCAAGATACCGTTCCGGCTTTTTAATCTTCCAATGACCGGCCCCAAGATGCCCGTTTCATCTTCTAATTCATTGCAGTAGTCGATGTCATCGGGAAGTGCTGCTAAGTCCGTCCACGTCACTTCAAAGTCCCTCAAATTGCCAAGACAGAAGACAGTGACAAGCAAAAACATAACGGAGTATATTGCCTGCATAGGCATGGTGGTGTAACCAGTTGCTTGCCACTCGGCCTCATACATGTCTAGCAAAGCATGGAGAACTTCCATCGTACACGCACGATCTTGGGAGACAACATCCCCCATCCTTGCGTTAATGCCAGTTTCAAACCGTTGGTACCAACGTCCTTCACTAGGACTCATGGTAGCCACGTACCTGCCAGAAAAAACTGACGAAAGAGTAATATCTGCCCCGGAGAAAGGAGAAGCTTCGCAGATAATAGTGTATGTCCCTCGAGATTTTTGTGCAGTGGCATACTTTACGAAAATATTGTCCCCCCTTCCCGGTTCATGTGAATGTGCTACTACTAAAATACCTTGTAGCATGCCAGCATGATAATGCAGAGGCCACGGTCCAAGTGGCGGTAGCGGTTCAAATCCTAGTGCCTTGCCGTAGAGAACCATGAATCTAACTTCTGTGACATGTCCGGCAATCGTCTTGGAGGCCCTAGACCTAAAAGCATCCAGAGTCGCTCGTGTGGACAAGCAATCAAACGCTACATCTTCAACTTGAGTTCGGTTGAGGTTGCAACCTCTGATGTTTTGACTCTGACAGTTAGAGCATTGAAAAGGAACACAGATGTAATCACCAGGGCGGGCTTGTTTGAAACGTATCTCATCTTCGATCTCCGATAGAGAGGCACCATTGAAGTCACGAGGCATCTTGATCTCACATACGTTGAGCTCATGTGCAGTAAAGCAGCTGGCACACCAGGCCCCTTTACAGGGCTGGTAGCGCCCGCGGGTTGCTCCATAATTTGCACAGATAATTCCCAACTCGTAAGTGACTCTCTTTTGACAATGTAGACAAGGCGATTCCAATAGCCACCACTCTTTCACGTTCCTGTTTGAGTTCCCATGGGTAGGACCTAGAGAGCAGAAAACGAATCCCAATCATTAGGGATTCAAAAGCATAACGAGGCCAAGCAGAGCCAGGAGATAAAATAAACCACAAGTCAACTTTTTTTCAAACCAAGAGCGCCACTCCTCTTGATACAGTATGCGTGGAATTATTACCACATGCATGGTGTTGTACTTGTACGGCCTTTTATGGCACAACCTTGCCATTTCTTTCAAGGCAATAAGTGCAGCTGCCGGAGGAGGGGCCCATAAGTGAACATCTGGTCAATGTCCATTGTCAAACCAGCTCTCCGGCATAAGTGGCGATTGATAACTGGATCCCATCCAACTTCGACACCAGTCCGATAAGGTTTGTTCAGCTACTTCCAAAGCTGAAAGATGGAGAGGGACAAACTCTCGAATATCATACCCTAGGGACACGCCCGCGTCATAGTTACCAGGGGGCCATCCATCCATTCCTGTTGCAATCATTCTGTCACCTGAGATGTGACATGAGTGGATATATACTTCATGCTTCCTGGCCAAAATCTTGAGCTCCAGTACCAATTTGAATAGATGCTTTGCATTGGACATTCCCTTTGTCCAGACATATGACCAAACAGCATTATCAGTTAGCATCCATACTTCATAACCATCATGTTTCCCTGCTTTAACCTCGGAGATTAAATAATGGTTGGCTTGTCCTTGAGCTTCTCGTAGATTTGACCCTCCTTTTCCAAAGTTTACATCCCACAAACCTTCCTTGCCTGAGAATACTAAATCAGGGTATTGCGTTTCAGCTCCGAATTCTTCAGCAGAAGCATCCCCTACCTACGGTAGTGGTGATAACATCATTGTTACTCGTATTCAATCCGTTATATTAGATTATGGGAACTTATTGTGTTTCATCCCGTGCGGCTATGCCGGCCGCACATCGGCTGACTCTTGGTCATCGTCTGTCCTTGGTCAGATGTAGATCATGGTCTACGTAAGCGTAGGCCTAGATCATCACACCCTTGCAAGAGTCTGCTGTTTTGTTGTTTATGCTGCTGCTGCAGCAGTTTGGTTAATGTTTTGCTCCTGTCTTAGCATTTCGAGGATGATATGAGGAGTTAAAAATTCTTTTCGTACATTCTGGTGATGCGTTGCTGCGTGATGCTTTGTCCAGTAATCTGCATAGTTCAATTTTCCTGGTCTCCAGTAGATTCTGAACTGTCTTTGGCATTCTCTATCTCGTAGCCAATGGAATCGCATGTCCATTGCTTTGGTTCGTTTCGGTGTAATCTTTCCATTGACTATCTTGTCGGCCATTGCATTATCTGTTTGTAATGGCGTTGGCGGTTGTTTGTGTCCCATTTCTTCAAGGATAATTCTGATGTACACTGCTTCTCTTGCCATTATGTAGAGACCTGCTAGTTCGGCTTCAGTGGCTGATGTCATGACATGTTTGATGATATGTGCAATGTTGAGTACTGCTCCGTTGTTTGCTGGAATGGCTGCCTCGTTGGATAAGAAGAAGTGCCCACCTGCTCTGCTGCGAGCTTTGGGTTCACTTAAGTAGCTTGCGTCGCTGTGCACCGCTAATTTCATGTCGCTTGCGTTGTAGGTTAGCACGGCCTCTTCCTGTGTTGCTAGGTAGTCAAGGAGTTGTTGCGTTTGTTTCATTGTGTCTTCTGTTGGTTGTGAAGATTGTGAGGCTATGGCACTGATTGGGCACAAGAGAGTGCTGTCCACTGCGCGTCCCAAGAANAAAGCCCAGATTTTTCTATCTCCTCTAAAACACCAACACGCATACGTGCAAGAAGAGAACCCATAGCACATCGAACATCCCCTTTTGCCGGGAAACCTTTACTCACTTCTTGCTCAACTTTGCCGTGGGATTTTCCTAAAACCTCGTTACTTATGAATTGACACATGCATATCAAGGTGCGCAATGTTGACCGCGTTTGCTGACAATAATGTAATCCATAGAGGCGATAGATATTCATGTATCGTGTTGCTAGCATACCAAAGCTTTTGGGTAGGTTGTGCCGAAACAGCTTGGACCTAGCAGAGACATTTCCACCTGTCGCAATAATTTCAGAGTACAAAGAACGAGAGATCATGCTCAAGTTGAGGAAATCAATTCTTACACGCAAAAACTCAAGCTGAAAGCCAAACTTTCCGAGTTCCAGTGAGCTAGAATGCCTCGTGCTGTCATTTTGCTCAATTGCAGCCAAAGATAAGAGTGTAGAGTGGCAAGAATTCAATTCTTCCAACGATTCAGATATTCTGACTGCCCCGTTTCCTAATATTTCTTCTGCTCGAGTAAATTTGCTCAAGGTGGCTAGCCATAGAAAATGTTGCTGTTGAGAGCATTGTTGTGGCAACTCGCGTTGGTTTACGATGTGGCGAGCAAAGCCAAAATTACTTGTAATGATCGCATAACGAACAAGTTGAAAGAGAGTCCAGTGGTTGGTTATACCTTCTGCCAGAGAAATACAGCGTTGAATAGTTTCAGACGTGGCACTCGAATAGGATGCCATTGTGCACGAAAGGTGAGTCATAAGTTCTTCCTTCACAATGTCTCCCCTGCATTTATCAGAGTCCTGAGAGCTTCCCTTTAACTCAGCCAGTCTTTTGGAGACTAAACATGGACGAGCAGAAGATACCACATTCGCAATTTTCCACGCCATTATTTTGTTCTCAGAGCAGATCTTGACAGCATATGAGAAGGTGAGGGCAGCAAATGATCGAGACTGCCTCGCAGCTGTGATAATTAGTGGCTTCAATGCTTGGACAATGTCAACAGGCCCAGAGGCATTCAGAGGATTTTTGTTTTTCCATTTGTCAAGAGCTTGCCTGGTGAAACTGAAGAGATTTTTCACATTGGACAGATTTTTAGACAAATATTCTCGATGATAAGCCAATGCAAGCGCCAATAATTGCGCCGCAGATTGGACAACTGATCGGCTTGATGGATAGGAGAGCAATAAAGTGACATCTCTTATCAGTTGAGATTTTGCAATGTTCTCTGCAGTTTCGACAGCTTCCTCTTCAACACCTTGTCCATCTGTCTGTTTTCCATTATTTACTGCTTTACTGTCCAGGATGAAGTGGAATAAAGGTCTGGTTACCTTCAAAAGGGCAATAAGATGATATGGCTTGCAGACACGAGGCGACATCTTTTGGCGCTTGGTTGAATTTTCTTCACTTNTTCAACCAAGCGCCAAAAGACACGAGGCGACACCTTTTGGCGCTTGGTTGAATTTTCTTCACTTTTTTTAGTGCCCATCTGAATCGTGTCAGAGATGCACCTTCCCAACAGACCAAGAGCAAAGCCAATGAACGAGCCATCAGCAAAATATCTACTTTCGTTGTATCTAGTGATAAAATCTATCAAACAGCCCGCTATGGCATTTGCGAGATAGCCTGATCTAGACTCCACCATCACATGCAATAAACGCTGGAATTCAAACTGAACAGAAGATGTCTTCCTCTCGTTCATTGCGACGTTTGCCAATGCCGCATATGCAATTTCAGCATCTTTTTCAGAATGTGCATTGAAGGAAGCAAATCCGAAGAGTGACAACCGAAGCTGATGGAGCACAGCATCGAAAACATCGTTATTCCCACTGCTAGCGCCAGTGATGTTATGTCCAACATCAAAAGTACCGTCTTCGCTCTCAGTAATGACCAATTCTTTGCACGACCGCACCAGCTTCAATCTATCTGAGTACGACAATTGAAATGAGAATGGCAACGTTGAGTTTGCCAGCACGTGGACACAACATAAACCTGGTTCCCCCCCTGCCCCCTTATCAGCCTCCATTGATAGTGATTTAGGCGTTGTTGTTATAGGGGAACTATCTCCTGGTACAGGACTAGGGCATATCGCCATACCCAAAAGTTGAAACAAGTCTACACCAGCTTGGAAAAATATCTTGTCATATGAAAATCCATTGTCGACACCATCCACGTTGTGAAGGTTAGATCCAATGTTGTTCTTTGATGGCCATTTAAATGCCATTCCAGAAGATAAATAGGGTCTCAATCCTTGAACTAAAAACCTATGAAATGAGGAGGTTGTAAATCCATCTCCATCAGCGACCAGTGATCTCATTCGTGATGCCGAATAGGGAAATACACCCCCCGATGTGTTGTTATGATTAGACAGTGTTGCATTGATGAGCCGTTCTTCCAGCGATAGCAGCTCTTGATTAATGGTGCTAGATGAAGAAGTTCTATCAGCGGATGCAAAATAATATGAATGGAGAAAGCCCTGGAAATGGCATTGAGGAATGAGGAATGCCAATAGGCAAGACGTTGCAGTTGTGGATACAATAGTATTTTCTTGGGGTGTCATATAGGCGCACAGAGCAGAAGCTTCCTCGAGTAGCTGTAAAAGACCGAGTGCAACACAAAGATACATCAGCGAATAATAAGACAAGATTAGCTTGGAATAAATATTATGTTATCCACTTACTTCAGCATAACATCTTGTACGTACAGAAGATTCGCATATAGTATCGTTCTTGTCGTTAATGGAAGTGTTATTCTTCTGTTTGCAAACTACCTGCAAAGATGGATTCTCTGTTCCAATTTCTTGAAACAACGTGCTAACACGCACATCATCAGTCCCTGTCGAGGTTGAGGAGGTAACATCACATTCGATGCCCAGCAGGGTCGCATGGTCGATCAAGCCCGATTTTTCCAAGATCTCTTGGATGAGAGGAGTAACATATTGGGCACGGACTTCAGTGGTGGTTAGGTCGCCGGCGTCTATCATGGTGAATGCGAATGGTGAGCGGTGGGAGGTGGTCGATGGTTGCTGGTTGCTGTTTGGTTGTTGGGTCGTTGAGGTTTGAGGTTTGAGGTTTGAGGTTTGAGAGGGTTTGAGGTTGTTGAGGTTGAGGTTAGTTTATTGTTGTTGACTTGTTTCTTTTATTTGAGTGTTTCATAAATGCTGGTCTGCATAGGAATCAATATTTAGATATTTCCCGCCATTTTTAAGCTCCTAATTCCAAAAACAGAATATCAGCGTGCTTGAGGCTTGAGGATTGCATTAAGTTGTTATTTGGCGTATTTAGTTACAAACTGGTTTCGTAGGATGATGTGCCCTGATTCAGCCTGATTCTTCCTGAAAAAAATTCCGTCATAATCAGTCCATTGTTTGGGTTGGGTCGCCAGTGATAGCTGTTTCCATGTAATAGTGTCGATAGCAAGTAAAATTATTGAAGGCAAGAGATATAATCATAAGAGATCATAAGGCAGTTTATGTTTGCAATATCATGATTTGTGTTTGTGTTGTTAGTTTTTCTCAAGGCACCAGTCTGCACCAGTAGCACATAGTAGAGTGTCCGCGCAAAAGCATATTTGTTAGATGTGATCTGTTAGATGTTAGACATTTTGGGTCATTTTAGAA
>JAZGVS010000432.1:0-14851 GCA_037356235.1 Bacterosira constricta
GGAGCCTGCCAAAGCCTTTCCCTTACACTGCATGACATGCATGTGGGTACTGGTGCAGGTTTCTGATTCTGTGTGGATTTTCTTCCGGGGCAAAAACTTGTTATTGCAATTCATTGTAACACAAGATTTCAGCCCAACTTCCTAGCTAGCTCATTAGCTCTTTTCTATGTAGGTTCCAACTGTAAGGCCATGTCCCAATTGAGAGACTGTTTGTATCACGCATTGTCATTGAATTATTTTGTATTTTTACATAATCTCAATGTGGTGACGTAACTTTATTACGTCGACATAATTTGAAATTAAATTTGACCAATCTGTCACAAAATCCCTCAAATTCACCTGTGCCATAATTGCGCGTTACGATCTATTTTGAAAGTTCATTACGTTTCAAACTGTGTGAGCATTTTAGAGTGAAATGACACTTAATTTACTCTGTATTGGGGGATTTTCAAGCTAACTTCGAAGATATGATTTGAAGGTATTTGGCATTTACCTCCTCCAACCCGACGGCATTGTGGTCCCATGGTCCAGACCTCTTCTCTAGTCCATAATGGTCCTTGGAAACCACTGTGACCACTGGTCTTGAGATTGGGTTCCAGGAACATGTTGTCGAATATGATACCGTGCGGCTTTGTTTTTTTCTTGAAGCGTGCTTTCGTAGTCGAGATTGAGAAAATTCCCCGATGCAATAATATGTAACCCCCCCTGGGTAGCCTGCTTCTGCTTTCACCTCCTTTTATTCTCAACTTGATGCTTCTCCTTGGATAACCCTGTCACTTCAGCTCCCGATTACATCTGTGGCTGTTTCAATTCGCCGCACACATCAACTCCAGGAAGTCCCTCAAGAGACAACTTGCTTCCACAATCTCCGTGAGGTACTTCAATGTACAACAGGGAGGAGCAGGCCTGATCCATCACATTTCTGCTCAGGGTTACAACATCCAGCGCTTTGCTTGCTTGAATGGACCNCCGTAGGAATTTCCCACATTCTCCAAGACGCCCTTCAAGAGATGCATGGGAGCAGGCAGCACCGGGCTTCGTCACCACGATAGACCCAGCCTTTATTAGAGGTTCCTGGGAATTTCCAACCACTGTGCCACACCGATTCTGCACACACCACCCTATTCTTTGTCTCCCTCAAGGTTGCTGTGTTTTTGTTACAAAATCACACCCTCACGTCCTACCATTGCCTGTCACCTTCAGCTTCGTCACCACATCCTTAAGCCCCTTTCTATTCTGCACACCCTTCCGTCTTCCGTTGCTGCTTACCTTGGCCCCCACCCAACAAATCCTGTTGTTACCGCTTCCACTGTTGATTGATAGTTTGATTTTGTTTGATTTCCTTTTTCATTATTTTCATTTGATTGACTACTGTCGAGTCAGGCTTGCTGTGGGTTTGCTTCTGGCGCACTCCCGGTCCCAAATCTTCCATCACTTGCTGTTCCACCCATCGTAAAGTTGTTCCCAATTCAGCGGTGGCCCCTGCCAATCACTGACAAGGCTGAGCTGGATATGTGCCCTGCTGATGTCGTCCATCACTATTGTATCCCCTGACATCACCTGAAGCTGGCTGTCAGTTACCACTGCCTTGCTGTTGATTGCAATCTCCAGTGTTGTTGTTGTTTCCCCCTCTACTATTGTTGTTTCCTTCCTCTGGCCCCGCCGCTGCTCACCTTGTGTCGGTGCTGGTGCTGGTTGTGCACCTCCATTTAGCATGTGCTTGATGCCTGGTCGAAGCGCGGTGTACAGGTCTCGGCAGAAACCTTGGTCAGCTCTCCTGCCCTTGCATGGATATACGGACATTCTCTACCTTTCATTGGACACATCCCAAGCACGTGTGTGTATCACAACATGTTGGAACTGCCTTGGATGAATTGCGGCATGCTTGGAAAATTCCGGACTTGTATATTTGCCAACTGGCACAGCTTCCCTGTCATCACCCGTCCCCTAAATTGATCGTGGATATTTCCCCAAGCTTTGCCTAGTGATGGCATAGCAATGCCCAACCACTAGATGCATGTCGCTGTTGGTGGGATGAGTGTCATTACTGTTTTTGCGATTGTTGTTGTTGGTATTGGCATTGCTGTTACTATTGTTGTTGCGATTGTTGTTATTATTGTTGTTATTATTGTTGTTGGCCACAAACTTGGCGTTGTTGTTGGCGTTGCCATTGTTATTATTCCACCCACCACCACCGCCACCACCATGTGAGGGATTGGAACTTCACGTCCATTCAGAGGGGAAAATCTCCTTGTACTTGGAGTGACATAGCGAATGGCTTTGTAGATGTGTTCTTAAATCCATCCGTTTCAGGCCATGGTATCTTGACTCCTTGAGCGAAGTCATTTAGTGTGAGCTTCTGTTCACAACACTCCACCATCGCCTCGCGGATGGCCCACACAATCTGTCTGCATAAAGTAGGAGTGAACTTTGTCCTTGCTGCCACCACAAACTGATTATCAAGTGCCTGTCGCTGCTTGAGCACGCTTACACAGAAAGGTCTTTTTGCTAACCATAGTACAAATTGCAGTGCTGCATACGTTGTCATACATCTCTTCAGCTCATCATAATCATGTGGTGGCCCCCGCTGCTTTCTCTACCCAAGAGTAGAGATTTAGAACTGGCACCGCTCCGAGCGGCTACGTAAGATTCTGTTTTACTTTTCTACGGCGAGTGTGGTAATTCCCCAGTGGGTGCTGATCCACAGAGCGGATCCGAAGAAAACCCACTCATAGACAAAAAAGAAACCTAAACCTAAACCTAAACCTAACTGTGATGTGGCGTGGAGAGATTTAGAGGCTGTCGCGAGATATTTTGAAACTTCTAAATTGCATTTCATGAGTATCGAGTATTTTCATTTCGATTTTGAAAATGAGAATGCGCTACGATATCGTACTTTGATTTCGATTTCATGTCGAGCGACAGGATCGATCTTCCTCTTTTTTGTTGGCAATGTGATGATAAAATTCAATCTTCGAACCAAATTATTTTCTTCAATTTTGAAAATAAAAGGAAATGACAACTGGCGCTACATACCTTGATTTCGATTTTCAATTGTCCGGCGACGTCCCAAATGTTTGCAAATGTCGGCGACAGCAAAAGGATCGTACAAATCTCTTATTATCGAGGCACCTCTCTTTGGCAATCAATCACATGGGCGGCGCAATAGCAGAGGAGAAAATACTGTGCCTCAGCCGATCGAACAGTAACTTAGATATTCCTACCCTATCCTCTAACCACGTCATGATGCCAGAGGACGTCGACCTTTCCTCCTTCCCTCTTCTCCGGATAGATCAAATCCAAAAGCATGAAACCCAAACTTTGGTTGAATCCGAGGCACAGCTGACTGCACTCGAGCACGAAGAAGCGATCGAGTCAATATCACCATTCGTATCGAAATTACTAGATCAGGTACGAAAGGAAATAACTAGCCGGGGAGGAAACGATGAAACCTTACGCAACGACCCCAGTCGTGGTAGTGGCTCTTGCTCGATAAATGCAAGCTCCACGATGATATCCAGCCCACCTCCTTCCAAACGAGGCAATCAAACCAAGACAGCGTCTACATCACAGTATTATCCTCTTCCATGGACCAGTTCTATGATTTCACCTAAACGGTTGAATAAATTTGCGCGAAAAGCCTCTACCAAGAAGCAGCTGCCATCTGCAAGGCATGCTAATTCTCCATCATCTGCACCTCGCATCAATAGAAACCAACGCCCAGACGGGAAGTCGACGAATAGTATTTCTCATCAACCAACATTCTTCGTCTCTGGTAGTCTCAACTCGAAGCCTTCCAACTTTCGATCACGTTCAAAACTAGCCAAGGCTTCATTACAGGCTCGCTCCAACGAGGCCGTCTCCAAACAACTTGAACAAAAGCGACAAGAACGCGCCCGCCAAGCTTTGGAGACGATGCAAGACTGGCGAGTGACAAGAGAAAAGTCAAAGGAGCAAAGAAAACATATGTTAGAGGAGGAGCGAGAACGACGTTGGGAGAGATTGAAGGAGAGGAGAGAGCGCAAGAAACAGGCACGTAGTTCGATGCATGCTGCTGCGGAGGAGGCCAAATCAAAGGCATTGGAGTCAGGACTTAGTAACGAAGAGGCACTTGTCGAGGCAGCCGCAGCTGCGGCAAAGGTGGTGGATGATGATCCGACGATGTTTCATTTTATAGATGTAGAATCGGACCAGGGTTCATGCGTTGATGACTGTACTGACGAGGAGGGTCCACAGTCTACGTTGCCATTTGATGATGTGGTTCATGATGATAATCCACCAAATATAGTTCTGATTGGTGGTGATTTATCCCTTCTCGAGGAAAGCACTGTTTTAGAAGAGGGTGTCGAGGAGGAGGATGTCGTGAGCTCTTCGTCAGGTTCAGAGTCAAACAATTTCCAAATCCAAAATGAAGCTTGCGAAGAAGATAATTTTACTGCTACCAATACAACACATTTACAATCTTGTTCGAGCGAAGAAGCCAGTTTACTAACCAACACTACAGCCAGTGTTTTTGTACAGTGCGAATCATTTGACGAGCGAACATATACGGAGGATAGAACATCTGCTGTGGCTGGAGTAGACGGAGAAGTAGGTATTCTACATGGTTCCAGCGAAGAAAGTTTACTTCCCATTAAGCTATCGGATTCAAAAACGATTACAACAGCATCTCAGATTGCAAAGAACGAAGAAGAGACACCAGCCACTTTAGAATCCATTGACCAGACTGCGTGTGATATTCCGTTCCATCAGAATGAAAGACATGCTAACACATCTACATGCGAAAACATGGCAACCTCGCTCATTCTAGATACGACCCCAATTCAGCCAACATTTAATGACGAAGCTTCATCCGACGTTGCATCTACGCCTCAGAATGAAAAACAGTATTTGTATACAGCTACACATGAAAATATTTTGAGAGGCGAGACGAAACCAACGAAAATGAAGGATGGCAGGGATCAAAAATTCTGTAGCGTATTTCAATCATTTTCTGACATATTTGCAAGCCTTGTAAGTGGCCAAAGGCAGAAAAGTACTGCAGATAACAGACAAAGAGAGCTGTCAAAATCATTGCAACATCAGATTTCCCTGTGCACATCATTTGCAAAGCTTAGCGATGCTGGTTCACACTATGACGGAGATGATGATTCGTCAGACTCCAGTGTTTCTTTCGACCAAGGTTTGTTCTATCGAATTAAGAGCCGCAGGCCAGAAGTTACATCCATAATACGCAAATCATTCTCGAATCGCCTCCTATCATCATGGAATGAGCTTCCTCCTGACACTAAGGATCCATGTTGGAACCTCCTTTGGGTGTGGGGCTTGCCCCAAGCTTCTGACTTTGAAAATCTTCTCGTCTTCCAGAAAATCAATCGTTTCAGAAATACTCGTCAACTCACGAGGAAAGATTTACTGAAGAAAAATATTCAGCGTTTTAGTAGTACAGGAGGCTCTACGAAGGACGACGATTCATTTAATATCATGTCGTTGACATTTGCGTTGCCTCAAGAGTACAACTCATTCGTAGCAGGCTACCAATCCATCCAAAAGAGTAGTGGTAGCAAAGAAACAAACTTTTGGATAATCAAACCTGTTGGCTTATCACGAGGGCGCGGAATATCTCTCGTGAACCACATTGCAGATGTTTCTTACTCACAGCCCATAGTGATCCAGCGCTACATTTCAGATCCGTTGTGTTTCATGGGATTCAAGTTTGACCTGCGGATGTATGTGCTCGTCACGTCATTTAGTCCACTAGAAGCATTCATTTACAAAGAAGGACTTGCAAGGTTTGGATCACGTCAATATTCAATCGATACTGAATTCATGAGCGACAATCGGATTCATCTCACAAATTCAAGTATTCAAAGAGAGTTTGGTGACGATATTGATAGGTCGCATCCAGCATATCTAGCAGGGACCAACGGATCAGGAAATAAGGTTGCATTCACTTGGCTATGGAAACGGTTGGAAGGTCTTGGAATGAACACCAAAGCTTTGTGGCTGCAACTAGTTGAAGTTTGTCGGAAGGCTTTGGAAGCATCGGGATCTGACATCCCACATCAACCAAACTCGTTCGAGATCTTTGGGTTTGATCTAATGTTTGACCAATGTCAAAAGTGTTGGCTAATTGAAGTGAATTCCAGTCCGTCTCTGGGCTGCGACTCAGATTTGGATACTCGTATCAAAGGCAGCCTGATACGAGATACGATAGCACTTGTTGACCCTCCAGCCTACGATAGGAGAGTGCTAGCAAATATTTGTAAACGACGAATGACTCATCGCAAATCGGCAGGAGACGCCAACAAGGATCTCCTTGCTTCTGACCTCCGTCAAATATTAAAGAACAAGCCACCTCGAAAGTTTGGAGAACTGCCAAAGAGAATGGGAAACTTCCTTAGAATCAGATGAAAATCGGCCAAATAAAAATAAATTTCTTCCTTAGAATAATTTCATAACATAAAATGTTTCATCAGATTAACGTGTAATGCAACTACCAAACAATTTGTCTTTGAGCACACGAGGAAGAATATCAAAGAGCATGCTTGATATATCAATTCTATCCAGGATAGCAAGATGTGCAGCAGTTACAACTCCACCAATACGAATAAGTAGAAGATGGTGCTGAAATAATATCAGAAATATCAACAACGCTCAGTCTTGGACTCGATGTTGGTGACTGAGTTGGTTGCTTATCTACTGCGCAATTAGCTGAGAGGTATTGAATACTCTGGCATATCCCATCAGGCACATCGCCATAAAAGTAGTTGCCCTCTAACTTCATCATGGCTGAGGTACAAATATAGGCAATTCAATCCAATGTGAGAATTAAATCTTCATTTCTTATTCAGAAAAAACTGTGTATGCATTGTTCTCACCTAGAGGCAGATTCGCCATTTGACGTGGCACCTCACCAAATAAATCATTAAATTGAAGGTCTAACCGTTTCAGATTTTTTAGCATTCCAAAAGTTGGAGGTAAAATACCAGAGAGGTGATTCTCGGCGAGCGATATGTAAGTAGCATTCGCCAGCTGACCAAGTTCTGGAGGGAGAGTACCCGTAAGTTCGTTGTCGTCAACGAACAGCTCCCGCAGTTGATTAAGTTTGCCCAGCTCACCACTTATAGTCGATGAAAGGTAATTTGACCAAATATGTAAGTATTGAAGACTGGGGACACAATTTGGGAATTATGTGTGAGATAGTTGTAGTGTGATGGTTGAAAAATTATATCAAAATCATGCAATGGTATTACTTACTTCGAAAGTTTTCCAAATGTACTTGGGATACTTGACTGCAGATTATTACTCTCCAAACGGAGGGTGACTAGACTCTGTAGATTACCGAGAGATGCTGGTATTGCGCCCCCAACGAAATTGTTTTCTAACCGCAGCTCCTTTAGTTGTTTGAGGTTGCCAATCGATCCTGGAATCGACCCCTGCATACCGTTGCTGAGAATTTCTTCATCATCCAACCTGTAATTGTTACCAAGCCGCAGTGTAACTAAATTAGATAGACTTCCAATCTCATGCCCGAGGGTCGAATTCAAATAATTCTGTGAAATGTCCAATAAAGTTAGGCTAGCCAATCCAGAAATCTGCTCCCATGGCAGCTGACCGACTATCGCATTGTCACCAAGACTGTTTGATGTGGACGTAAAGCATTAGATGTTGTGCTACAGTATCAAAACATTGTCACGAGGTGCATAAAGAATGGACATTGAGGTGGGGCTTTACTTACTGCAATTCAGAGAGCTGTTCAAACAGTCCTATTTCTGTTGGCATTTCTCCCGAGATATAATTCATTCCCATGTCGAGTACTTTCAAGTTAGCCATTTGTGAAAACAATGAAGAGAATTGTCCAGTCAACATATTGTCATGTAGAAAAAGAGTGTGCAGATTTACGAGGCTGTACATTTCAGTTGGGATAGCACCAGAGAAATAGTTGGATTCAAGATCCAACTCCTCTAGTTTTGACATCATGCCAAGCCCAGACGGTAGTGAGGATGAAATTTTATTATTTGACAACCAGAGATTTTTCACATTTTCACATGCTGCAAACAACTCATCAGGGATGGAGATGATTCTGTTGTTGCTAAGATAGAGTTCTTCTAAATTACCGCCATTCGAAGGAGGGTTAATTCCTGATGGGATCTCCTTGATATTATTTTTATCCAAATCAAGCACTCTCAAGTTGATCAAGTTAAACACTGCAGATGGAAATCCACCGACGAAGTTTTTTGTTAGGCGTAATTGCTCTGTTATTGATGATGCACAAAACAACAGATGTAAGTGAGCTTCACATATTGACAATTTCATGGGCACCATTATCTCAACAAGAAGCGCATATATCATTAACTCACCAATGCCCTGCAAGAGAGCAACTTCAATTGGTATTTCACCCCAAACATCGTTTTCACTCAGATCTATGGAATTCACCACCCCACTTTCATCACACACAATACCATGCCATGATGTGCACTCATCATTTAGATCACCAGTGTCGTCTTGCATCCACCCATCCCTGACCTTCCATTCTTTGCCATTTAGGGAATAATAAAATGTACCTAGAGCCCACCGTTGGATTCTCTTGAACAGTGTGGTGGTGTCGTAGTCTGCACTACCTAACAACCTACGAGAAGGAAACATGATGTTGGGGACAATTTAGCTACAACGTCACACAAAATCACTTGTGCACTGGAGCACTGTCAAATAGAAGACAACACGTCTTCTCCTAACACGACTTACCATTCCATCGCACGGTACTGATCCGATCTTTCATCGTCTAAACTATCCGAACTAGAGGGAGATATAGTCTTGAGCTCCATTAGAAGTTGTTCCATTTTTCCCGTGGGACTGATTGTTGGCGTGTTTGTCGATCCTGCTGTTGGGGACACGCTTGGTCCCAAGGTGGGTGAGGATTTTGGATTGGAAGTGGGAGAATACGTCGGACTGGAACTCGGTCGGCTCGACGAAGACGCGGAAGGTGAAACCGAAGGAGAAATGCGAGGGCTAGATGTGGGAGTACCCTGAACGAGAGGAGAAAGAGTAGGCCTGATTGTTGGTATATTTGATGGATGTTTTATTGGACTGAGGCTGGGTTGCCTTGATGGGCCTGCCGTACCATTGGATTGAAACAAAATGAGGTGAGTAAGAATGATGTTTGACGTGATAATAAAAACACCAAGACAAAGCCGATATATCTCTTACCCATGGTTGGGAATGAGGTTGGATCTACAGTTTCTCTTGGATCTGCAGTTGGGTAGAAGGTTGGATCGTAAGTTGGCCTTTGGGATGGACCTGGGGAAGATTCCTCAATGATTGACGCTGGAGGAGTATGTTCATCAATGGTTGGAGATGAAGTAGATTCCTTGATGCTGGAAAATCTGCTTGGAATCGGATCAGATTCCTTGCTTGTTGGTGCCGTGGTGGTAGAAACCATGACATTGCTGCCAGCAGAAAAAGAGTCGCTAGCATAGCAATCGCCACTTCTATCCCAGCTGAAATTTGCCTCACAACATTCATCTTCGGTGTCATACCCCTTTCCCCATCGGGTTGTCTCGGTGGCATGCTCTTGGATGCATGTTTTTGCGTCAAAGTTGGCAAAATACGACATGCTGAACCTGTCTCCAAAGGCTTGATTTCCAGCTGGAGCTGTAGGAGCCGCTTCGGCTGGAACTGGAGCTGGAGGAGACACCTGTACGCTTGTAGCTGAAGGAGATGCCACGATAATACTACTGTCATCATACATGCTGCTGAACCTGTCTCCAAAGGCTTGATTTCCGGCTGGAGCTGTAGGAGCCGCTTCGGCTAGAACTGGAGCTGGAGGAGACACCTGTACGCTTGTAACTGGAGGAGATGCCACGATAATACTACTGTCATCATTGGCGACATTGTAACATTCACTATTCCTGTCCAAGCGAAAATTCGCATAACAACACTCGTCTTTCGATTCATATCCCGTTCCTCTCCACCTCTGGACCTGGCTAGTAGAATCAACATCTTGGATACATTTTCCCTCATGAAAAATGGCATAATATAGCAACTTCTTGGTAGTGTCATCGCCACTAGCACTAGATGCTGGGGCTGCTGATGGTGACGATTGAATGCCAATGGTCAAAGCAGATTTTTCTACTGTCGGAGTACTCACAGGAGATAATGTAGGTTCCGTAGTTGATTCAACAACAGTGCTACTGTCATTATCAGCATCGCTGCCAACATCTTTGTAGCAATCGCCATTTCTATCCCAGCTAAAATTGGCTCGACAGCATTTACCTTTTGTCTTGTAACTTTGTTGGAATCGATTATTCATGTCCTCTTGCGCTTGAATGCATTCTCTTGTAATGAAATCAGCATAGTACACCATATTGATGTTCACTTCAACATTGATGATATTACCACTAGAGGACGAGGTTGGATTATTGTTGGTGACTGCTGGGACATTGGCTGGAGCTGGAGCTGGAGGAGATTTCTGCACGCTGGGAGCTTGAGTAGATGCCACGATGGCATCACTGCCATTGCCACTGCCACCAGCAGCATTAGCAGGAACATTAGCAGCAGCATTAGCAGCATTAGCAGCATTGGCAGTAGCATTGTCAGTAGCATCAGCAGCATCATCAGCAGCATCATCAGCAGCAGCATTAGCAGCAGCATTAGCAGCATTGACAGTAGCATTGGCAGTAGCAGTAGCAGCAGCAGCATCATCAGCAGCAGCAGCATTATTGCCAGTGTAGCAATCGCTATTTTCATCCCAGCCAAAATTGACCACACAACACGCATCCTCATCTTCGTACCCTACATCCCATGGCTTTTTCGTGCTAGAATCCTCTTGTGTACACCGGCTCAAATCCCAATTGGCATAATACATCAATTTGGAGGATCCATTGTTTGGTAACACGTTAGAATATACCGGTGGCTGTGTCGCAGAAGGCTTTTGGTTCGTTGTTGTTGTCGTAGTTGGCTGTCTGTTAGGACGACGTGTCCTTTTCGTTGGCCTGTCCTTATCCTTGTTGGTCGCTTGTGGCGTTGGCACTGCCGCCTCGACCTCCACTCCTAGCATACCACTCCCACTAGGGTCACTTCCAATAGCATCACTGGCAGCACTACTGCTAATGGACATGCACTCCTCCAAACTCCAATGCTCATCGATAAAACTCTCAAAGCTTACCTCACAACACGACTTTAAGGAGTAAAATGTCTCTTCGAAACTCTGACGGTCACCAGTCCCCATGTCTTGCTTGCATTGGTACGTGTTCCAATTGGCATACCATGCTATATCGGACATGGTGCCATCTTGGGTAGGCTCAAGTGTCGGATAATCACTAATGTTGGGCGTGTCATGATCATTTCCAAAACCAAGCGCCGTACCAAGTTTGGGAGGTGTATTACTCAAAGACTGTGGTATCGAAATGACATTGAATCCAACCAATGTACCAATAATACCGAGTATCAATACTAGAATGGTGCTTGTCCATACACACGTCTTCTTTTTGCTCCATGGCGACTTGGCCTTGTCATTATTGTCTCCTCCCATGATTGAATTGCTGACGGATGCGCAGTTGATACTTCGTCCTGACTCGATATCCACCATCAGCTGTCGTGCACGCTTGACGGTGGATGATGCAGTGGACCATCTTCCCGATGATCTTCCTGATGAAATTGATTTGGACCCCTTGGACGCGTCACTCGTCGTGGATGATTCGTCGATACTATCAATGTCCATAATGATGGGGGGACGATAACCCGTTGTAGATGATGTCTGTTGGAGTTTGGAGGTATTCTTTCTCGGTGCCGTGAGCATGGAGAAAATACCAGTGTGGACACTGTGCGTAGTTTCGTCGGATGAGCTTTCTTGTGTGGTGGGCTTTGGACTGCTTTGGGAATGTTGGGTGGATGATAATGTCATTGATAATCTTTGTAAAATGCCAATTTTTGGTTTGTCTTCTCGGGGTCTATTGCGGCTGCTGCCACTTGAACTTGCACTGGAACGAATGGATCCGCTGGACTTGAAAGTTCCCAATACAAGTCCCTTTCGATTGGACACTTGTGGAGTCTCCATTTGTGCCTCTGAGAATAACGACGTGCTATCCGATGTCACACTGACGGAGAATCCATCATCAAGGGACTCGTTATCATCGCACAAACTCACTGAAAACTCATCGCCGGATTCCTCATCGCGAATGCTCTCTTCAAATGACATGTCGTCATTCACGCACTTCCATGAGTTCTTCTGCGCATTCCCTGTGGCGATGGTTGTACTCTTGATATTCTTGCTGCTTGTTTGGCTCAATATCTGTTTCGTACTATGAGCATCCACCATTAATTTTCGCCTTTGGGATCCCTTTTCCAATAGGCTCAGCGGCGAGATTTCATCTTCTACATCCGCGTCGATTCTATTCTTGAGACTGAGGCGATGCCCTTGCTCCTTCTTGCTGGACGAAGATGATTTGTCGTCACTCGATAACGTGGTCTTCTTCACGTTGTATTTTGCTGCTGCTGGTTTCTTCACTGGCACTTCTGGTGCGAGGTGTTGCTCTTGCAACAACTCTTCTTCAAACGAACAATCATCATCATCATCGTTCTCATCGTCGTTGTTGTCCATGAATTCCACAGAGGCGAGTGATAATGCATCATCAATGTCAGAGATTATATCTTGTACCGACCGGTCGTCGCGGTTGGCACTGCTTCTTTTGCTGTTGCTGCTGCTCATTGTGCTCGTCTGCCCGGTGGTGTCTTGCTCGTGGCAACTTTGTATTCCAAAGGATGAACGATTGGTAGTTGTTAATGAGATTGGTATTGAGAATGATGAGCATTGAATTGCATCTGCGTCCTTGCCTAGCACTAATATATTGTGTTGATGAAGAATTAAATCTTAAGAGTCAACAAAGATGTGATTGCAGATTCATACTCTAATGTAATTAGTTCCTACCTAGAGAGTGGACACTGAGAGATGAGTTGTGTCTGTGTCGGCGGCAAGTCTTTTTCAACGGTTACAGTGTTGTGCGTTGCGTTCTGATGAGAGCTGCGCGATGGCATTTGGAACAGTCTTGAACCTAATCGGATATTTTCAAGTCGTAATAGTAAGGTTCGGATAGGAGTCTTGAGTGAAAGCTCGTGTGCGGGTCAGGGGGGGTTCCGAATTCCGAACGCCCGCTCCCCCCTCGAATTTATCAATCTTTTCTGTTTCTGTGATCATCTCATAAATTATTTTGCGCTTGAAAGTATGGCAACAAAACCTCGACCAGTAACATTGGTGCAGCTGAGTCCAGGCAGGGGCTTATATCTAGTTAGGGGTGTAGTGCTGACTCAACGGTCACCCAACTGACCATACTAGTGTTGTTACGAGAAAATGATCATGATGGAATAAACCTCAACGGATACCTTACGCGTGGTGACCTAGTGCTGACCACGGACACCTAACGCTTCCCCCTTGCTTTCACTGTGAAGGTCGTGTCCACTTCCAGATAAAATGTACGCATAAACCCGCGCCCACCTTTAGCTATTTTCTATTAGTAATCTTACTAGATAACATAATTTGAACCTCTTTTCATTACGTGGGGAAGTGCATCCAATACCGATGGGGCTTGCGCAAGATTCTCAAATCCAACCTCTTGCGACATACACTCACATCACAAAGCAACTCAAAAACAACGAAGCGAACAACAAGAATTCTCATCACCTCGATGCCATTCACAATCAATGGTCTTTCTGTACCGCGCACCCCATAACAACTGCATTCACAAGCGAGTTCTCATGATACCCTGCCAAGATTGGATCTCGACTGACCGACACTGAACCTCGCAGGACCACTCAACAAAAGTAAGAACGAACAAAGATGAAATAATTATAATCACCGCCATTGACCTTCCTCATTCATTCTCGTCGAAAAATGAACATCAAACGAACATCTAGGGACGCCACCACCATGATATGACCACCACAATACTCGTCTCCAGCGACACCATCATCAAGACCACGACCATGACCATCATCGCTGATTGGTATTGTCGATTAGGTACCATCGTCTCGACGTGATATCAAAATGATGGCGCCATCTCATCTGCAACTATGAATACAATTGACACGCTCTCTGACGTGCAGGTGTGTCATGACAAGGTACGAGCAGCAGTAGGAAGCAGCAGCAAAAACAACGGCATGACATGGCATACAGAGGCAGAACAGTGCCCGTATCGTCGAGTAGGTAGCATCGTCTCAACGTGATATCAAAATGATGATGCAACGTCGTCATCGTCATCATCAGAAGCTTCAAAGTTGTCATCCGAGCAGCAACAAGCGTGCTTCGAACAAGATATGGGTCCACGCGAATCGCTCCGTCAGAACAAAGTAGGCAACAGTCCCGAATGGCGTCCGTTTCCTCCTTCCAATAAATCATCGTCGGCCATTCTCAACAAAACGGTAAACTTGATACCCCATTGCATCTGCTACCAATGAAAATACTACAATTTCCATGGCATGGAGACGGGCCGACTATCATCATCATGTAAATTCGTTGTGTTCATTTATCTAAGAGCATTAATTTTTCTAACAATTACTTTCAAGGCATCACGGCTAAATCTTCATCTGTAAAACAATATCAAATTCATCGTCTTCTTGTTAGTCAACTTCATGTTTCCATACGCACTGCGGCAACTTGTACAACACCCTTTAGTGTCCACATCTTTATCTTTTAAGCAGCCATGAGTATACCATTGCTGAGATGGACTGTTCATGTAAAATCCTACGTCATAGCAGTAGACGATGTTGCCCTTGCCCAATCTTTTAAATGCCAGCGATTGGATGCCGTTACATTCACCATTCACCTTTGGTTTGGCTTTGCTTGGGTTGGTAATCA
>JAZGVS010000433.1:0-14864 GCA_037356235.1 Bacterosira constricta
TAAGAATGATTGCAGGCATCTACTCTGGTGGGTTGGTGTTGGGGATTGCTGGGTGATTCTGATTTCTGAGATCATGCATCTGTCTGTGCCTTTATTTATCAGAGATAAATCATAACATTAAGATTGGGTTATCTAGACATTCTTCACAAGATTGTTGATACTAGAGACAATAAATACACTGCAATTGAAGAATGATTGCGTGATCCAATGCCTTCATATGATGGTTGCTTTCTGTTTTTAGTGGATCATTTGAAGCTTATGTAGATTGATTGGTGTATGATTAACTCTCATTTATCTATGATATATCTAATTAACAGTTTGCCCCATTCTTCCAGCAAAGTTCACAGAAAAAATCTCTTCAATGGATTATATGGCTGTGAAAAAACAGCCGATGCCCCTTACAAGCTACATCTACACTCTCGCATGTGTTTATGAATAGCTTCTTGCAGAATCCCTACTGCCGTATCCACTTGTCCAGGCTGATCTCCCATTACCCAAATATAATCTGGACAAAGCTCTGTAGTAACCTTAAATTGGTTGCCGCAGATCTTGATTTCGCATCTTGTTTCATGCTTAATCCATCTCAATACATTTGCGTTCTTTGAAATAATATAGTGACCGTGACACTTTGGGTTGCCCCCCTCACTCATGTAAGGAAGTTCTATGATGTTCATCCACCCCAATTCATTATTTGGGGTGAAAGGATTCCGTTGCATTACAGAAGAACTCCCTGCAATCGGTGTTGGATGGAGAAATTTGCACGACTTGGCCAAATCGTAAAACAACCTTCCAATGGAGCCATCGCCATTCAGGTTCCGCAACAGAACATTTTCTAATTCGATGGCCGCTTTTCTTATATCCTCGGAGGCATATTTGTTGGCTTTCGTTTGAATCAGAACAAGCAATTGACCTTCTTCTTCAATAATGGTAAGAGTGCAATTAGTTTCCCTGCCTATCCTCTGCAAACAATGATATTTGCTACCTTTTCTATCCACTCGAAGGAGATGAGCTGAGAGAATTATAATAATGAGAGATTGGTGCAACAAATAAAAAAGGGGGATCTGCTCAACTCACATTGCAATCGATGTTTTGATGCGCTATCATGCACCAACCAACGAGGTATATACACTCGGCATTTTAAGCTGCTGATGTTGGCACTGCTACTTGTGTCGTCAACATTAACACGCCGAGAAGATACTGGAGCTGAATCTGCAGTGGTAATCGTAGAGTTTGCAGAAAAAATATGTCTACTGCTTGTTTGGCTGCCATTTTCTTCGGCAGCTGTGTGGTAGGAGGTAGTGTTTGCAGGCGCGACTTGGGACTGGTGAGCTGAGATATTTTTGTTGGTGGGTGTGGGTACTTTTGCCGCTGCGTCCTCTCTATATTTGACACAACCAGATGGAACGTCTTTCATCACTTGGAATTGGTTTCCTTCCTTGTTGAGAAGAATAGTATACAAATATGAACATGCTTGCAAAGAGTTGGCTGGCGTAGGCATTGCCGTGCACAATAATACTTTCCCTTCTAGTAGATGTGTCTCGTTTCCACGAGTTGATGAGACGTAGACGGGGCAATTGGGACCAAATGAAAGCTCTTTCTCGGGTATCATCACATTGCGTTTTATTTCTCCCCTGCTTTTGGTGGAGGTGACTTCGTATGCCTTGCCATCGATTGAAGTTACCATTCCGCTACGAAAAGAGTTGCCATCAAAATTCCACAATACTGGGCAGCCAAGTGGAAACTCCTTAATTTGGTAGGTTTCTTTTCTCTGATTTTCTGCTGGCGCAATGATGCCATTGTCCGAAAGCGGATCTGAAAAATCTGAGGCCTGCACATCGATATCGCTAAAGAGGGAAGCTTCATCGTTTGAATCGTCTTCTGGAAGCTGTGGCGATGTATTGTTTAGATCATTTTCTGTAATCGGTTTGAAGAATGCGGCAGGGTTGGCTGATTCTATTTGCACAACTGGAGTACAGATGCCATCTGGCTTTTGGCTCACACTGTTGGAAACTATTAATGGAGCTGATGAATCAGAGTCACTCCTGCGAAGTTCCGGGGATCCAAATATCCCGTCAACACTTCTCTGGAATGAATCAAGGAATTCCTTTCCAGTCTCTGATGGCAGGTAGCGAGCCCACTTTTTAGCCATTGAATCATTGATGGCTTTTATTTCAGGGCAAGGAATCTTTGATAACTGCTTTTGAATCATCATTGAAATCGACGTTAAGTTGTCCACAGATGCTCTAGAACTCAGCTCAATTTTTTCCAGCTCTTTCACTCTAGCATTTTCATAGTCTTGCCTCGAGGTGAAATTGATTTTGTGCCACTCCGCCCCTCTCAGCAATTTTGTGGCTTCATCATATGACATAGCTGCATCAGTTTCAAGCCTCCAGTACCCAATAGAATACAACTTACTCTGACAGCATATTCGTGCTAGATATTTTTGATTAATGAATGTAACACCCGTGTAGTTTGTGCTTTGAGATTTTGCCTCAATGGCCTGTGATTCTCCATCGTGAATTGTGCTTGGTTCTTTCGTCACCATTAATTTTGCACCTTCGCTACCATGTGCTTCCTGGTGTTTTGAAATAATTGCAGTCACCTTAGACACTATTGCTGCTGAGGACATGGCGACGTCATTGCCCAAGCCAGATTTATCCAATTCATGTTTCTTTGCATTTTCATAGGCTGCCAGTGTGGCGAAATTCGTTTGCGCACCTGGACCCTTCAGTAGCCTCACAGCTTCGTCAGAGGCCAGTGCTGCATCCGCTTCAAGTTTATAATAGCCCAGATGGGTCTTTTTGTTGCCATGCGTGACGTAGGACTTCCATTTGTCCGATCTTTTACAGTATGAAACACCAGCATGGACGGAGGACTCGTTGCTATCGCCAATGGAAGTGACAGGGGCTGGGATGTTGGATGTTGTCCTCACACCAAGATCACCATCAGAATCTCCACTGGCTTCGTTGTCACTACTCTCTGCCGCATAAATTTTAGACAGGTACTGCTTTACCTTTTTCACCACAGCATCATGACTTTTTCCAACATCTGCGGAATGACCAGCAATTTCCATTTCCATTTGAACTGCTGTTTCGTAATCTTTCCGGTTTTCAAAATTTTGATTCGTGTTATTCTCAACCTCTGCCAACATGAATCGGCTCTTGTCAAATGCCAGTGCTGCATCCGCTTCAAACTTGTAGTATCCGATGCAATGCAATTTACCATTATAGTCAATTAATGCCACATACTTTCTGCTGTGTTTACTGTAGGAAACACCTTTGTAGTTGGACGCTGATATATTTTGGCGTTTACTTGGAGATGCAGACACTTTCAGATTCTTGCTTTTATCAGTAGATGATTGTTCCCTTGCTGGTAATATTGGAGGTTGTTCTATCGACTGGAAATTCTTCTTCTCGGTTTGCTGATCCTTCTTGTGATGCCTACATATGAGAAAGGGAGCATGAAAAGTTTAGACCAAAAATAAAACATGGGGTCCATTCAACACATATCATCTTACAACGATGTTCCTGTGGCTGAAGACTGTCCATCAGCTGGTTCACTTTTCATCTTTTTCTTAATTCCTCCATCCTTTTTCTTGCTGCCCCCATCCGAATCAGATTTTTCAAACAACCATGACCATTTTTCTGGTCGGTTCAAGTCGGATGTCTTTGTTTTCTTGCCCTTGTGCTGAACAGTATAATTATCATATGCATCCATCGCATCTGAAAGATGGTATCAATAACAGATCAATAATGCAAAATGTGTTAAGTGTTATAAACAATCTACTAAGGAAAATTCAGAAACCTTATACTCACCTGATAAAAGAGGAAATGAGCGTTCTTGCCCATTGATAGTTGCAACATACCAGCCAACTATACGAGGCCAGTCGTCACCTTCAATTTCACTATCTCTTTTAACTTTCACCCCAATCCAACTGGACTGGCCATTATTTTTCATGGATAAAATATAATCCGTCTGCCATGAACAATAATTGTGGAGAGTTAGAACAAATGAATGGGTAAACACTGAAGAAATGAACTTGGAACAAGATAGTCACAGCACCTTGGAAAATACGTAGTGGTCAGCAACTCCATCAAGTTCATCACCATCATCGTAAACTATATTATAGTAGCGTGATGGTCCATAAGGACTACCGGTTTCCACATCGTCTCTGTAGGATTTTACAACTCCGGGAAACCACGATCCAGCTGCCTTACTCCTCGATTTGGCATCAGGCCACCATGCCGCATACACTTCGTCTCCCTCTACAAACAATGGTTTTAAATGACGGAGGCTATTTCTGATACGGCGTCCTTTATTACTGACAGTTTTTTTCTTGTTGAATTTATTACTGGAGGATGCACTCGGTTTCTTATTATTGGAGGATGCACTCGGTTTCTTATTATTGGAGGATGCACTGGGTTTCTTATTATTGGAGGATGCACTGGGTTTCTTCTTTTTTATTAGTATTGGAATATCATCGTCTGAGGATGATAATGCATCGAGAGCGGCAGCTGCGACGGGATCGAGAGAAAGTTTTCTCTTGCCGGTTTTGTTTTTTCGTGATGCCATAATTACGTTGGTGCAGGTTGGTGCATCAGGTGATGCGTGCCCTCCTCACTCCTCACACCGGGCTTCGCCGCCAATCGAAGTCGCCCGTTGTTCGATGAGCGGTCGATCGAATGCTGCCAATTGTATAACAACCAACTCAACCGAACGCAATTCAACAACCTCGCCTCTCGCCTGCCACCTCAAATCTCTCTGCGTCCAGCGACAGCGACTAATTGCGACCTGCGACCTGCAAAGCAGCAAAGTGGAAGTTGATGAAAAAATTAAAAACCTCTCAATAACTTCTCTTTTGATACTTCGAAATAAGTTGAGCCTATTTCACAATAATTATTTCAACTAACTAATGTTACTATGGGATCGAATGCAGTCGTGGTGCAGTCGTGGTGCAGTGTGATGTGTGGTGTGGCGCAGACGAAGAATTCCTGGCGCAGATGTTTACCACAAAACACCAAGCAAACAACGAAGAAGATCGAAAAAAGCAGCAGATAATAAAATAAATACAAACCGCAAACCGCAACACCCAAAAGTACAATCAACAACAGCAAACAAAGCCGAAAATATAATCAATCAAAGAATCATTAATATGTTGGTAGCCACTAGTCTAAGATGTGCCACCCGCGCTCTCTCGCGATCCACTCTCACCACATCAGTGGCCGGGGCGAGCATGCTTCAGCAGCAGCGCCGTAGCTATCACGAGAATATTGTGGAGCACTATGAAAACCCAAGAAATGTTGGTTCTTTGGATAAGAATAGCAATGACGTTGGAACGGTGAGTGATCGTGTTGATTTGTTGGGCTCTGCGTGTTCGGGCGGAAGGGGATGATGCAAATCTTTGCCCGTTCGGATTATAATGTCTACGAATTGTTTTACGCTGAGAACAACTTACTTCTGATACTAACTCATTATCCCGTTCTTTGCGATACTTTTAACAATTCAGGGACTTGTTGGAGCACCTGCCTGTGGTGACGTGATGAAGGTAAGCCCATATCTCATGAACCAGCTGAATCAATCCCAATTTATTCTAGTAGAGATATTGTTCTCATCTCTTCCCATTCCCCATCTTATCCTCAACAGCTCCAAATCAAAGTAGACGCAGATGGCAATATCCAAGAGTCCAAATTCAAAACCTTTGGTTGTGGATCCGCCATTGCTTCATCCTCTGTCGTAACCGAATGGGTCAAGGGCAAGCACGTTGATGAGGTATTGTCTATTAAAAATACAGATATTGCCGCTCATTTGAAATTGCCGCCGGTGAAATTGCATTGTTCCATGTTGGCAGAGGATGCGATTAAGGCGGCTGTGCAAGATTGGAAGACGAAGAATAAGGCGAAGGAAGTGGTTGCTTAAGGAGTACCTACTTCTAGTGCGTGGGGGGGCCATTTGCTTGAGGGGTGACCTGAATATGGATTAGTGGATTTGCTCTTTGTAGATGGTCTCATCTGTGATAGTTTCATCAAGAGGGAGGCGGGGGAGCTGATGAATATTCACGCCATGAGACAATATTGTAAATCATTTTGTGCACTTTTCATTTCTGATGACTGTTTTGTTTGCGGGGTTGTAGTTAGATAATCAAGGGGACTTCATAAATTGCGTTTCTTTCTGCCAATCCGTATATAGATTCTCCTACCTGCCTTCTTATTTAGTGTAGCTTGTGTCACTCAAGAGCAAGTAATCAAAGTAACGACTTTTGTCAACTGTGAAAACAACTGGGCATGGTGTAGTGCGTGCTTACAAGGATGCTAAGTAGTACCAAATTATCAATAACAGGAGGAGGATGATGTGGACTGGCCGTAACAGTCAGAGGAGGAGAGGCAGTAATATCAGGAGCAGTAGTAGAGGTGGTGTGGTGGCTGTGCGTATTAGAAACATTTTATAGAAGCAGTATTCTAATACCTTGAAGCATCCAGCAAATCAATCTTTGTAACTCGGTATGATAATTAAGTTTCTACTGACTTTCTATACAAATATTCCCAAAAAAACGCCCTTTTCACTTTTCTTCTTCTTCGCTCACCATGAGATCACAGATCTCATCATCTTGATCCTCTTCTTCGCCCACAATATCTTCCAAATCCCACAAGGGCATCCCTTCAAAAAAGTCATCTTTCATGTCACTCGCCCAAACCTTCTTTCTGTCCTTTTCGGCAACGTTGAACTCTGATTCTGTCAACAGTGCATTATTCAATTCTCTCAATAACATGTTCTTGTCTAGCTTGATTCCGATAAATACAAGCTCGGATCGGCGGTCACCAAAACGATCAGTCCATTGGTTCGAAGCTTTCAACTCTGCCAGTACGTCTTTAGTTAGATCAAATGTTTCCCACACATCACAGTCTTCGGCCACGGCCTTGTTGGAATCGGGGTTGCCGTGTGGATGGATCTCGACAATCTTTCCCATCCAAGGCTTGCCATTGCCAGCAGGAGCCATGACTAACTGTCTACCAACACTGTGCACGTCGATGGGACAGCAGTCTGCATTTGACAGCCACATCTCTCCTAAAAAGGCAAAGGATGATAGATGAGAATTAGCAGTAAATGTGTGAATCATTCGTGTGGATATTCATTCACGCTCTCACCCTTGCATCGAACAACACGTGAGAAAATGTTGGTACTCTCGTCCAAGCTGTCTTGCTTCTTTCCGGATATCTCCTTGACAATACCTGACCCAAAATTCTTGAAGATTCTCTTTTAAACAAAGTAAAGGAAACAATTAGGAGACAAATTGATAGTAACAGTTTCACATCAACAGTCCATCTTACCGCTAACCGTTCTGGATGAAAGGGACGTTCATTGTTACGAAATAAAAATGATCCAATACCGTATTCCTCTGTCTCCGGCACATGATAGGGCTTCTCGAGCTACGAGGACAAGATACATTTTAAGAAGTTATTGGGTTTGATATCATGTGTGAGAGAAAAATTCAATACAGAACACATATCTGCACTCACTTCGGCCAACCAGCCTGGGGCCTGTTGTGCCTCCTCCATATCAAACAGCCCAGTGTTTATAATCTTATCCACGTCAAACTTCTCAAACTTGGGCTTCTCTGGAATCAAAACTTTGGCTTTTGGGTTCAGCTTTTGTACTAGAGCACGTATCGCTTTGATTTGGGAGTCGACAGAGCTGCCACCACCAGTACCACCGTCGCTATTCTTGGAAAGAAGGTCAATTTTATTCAATATGATAACATTCGCAAATTCGATTTGATCGATGAGTAATTGTACAATAGTCTCTTCTGGCTCGTCTGTGTCCTCCTCCTCCCCTCCAAAGAATTTCTCACGATCCGCTTCTGATTCAATACTGCCCAAAATTGAACCCAAGTTGAATGCATCCAATGCGGTTACAAGTGTATCCATCCTCGCATACTTTGACAATGGCTCAAAATCTGCCGAATTATCTTTGCCGCCATTTTTGTCATCATTGACATGGTCTTCTTCGTACCCATTCACATCCATCGTAAACGTCTGAGCCACAGGCAATGGTTCAGAAATTCCTGTCGACTCAATTACCAAATAATCATACTTGTTCTCTGTGGCCAATTGCTTTACAGTTCTGAGCAAATCACCACGCAACGTACAACACTGTAAAATATACGGAACAATTATCTCATTGAGTCAAGGGCAACGACAATAAGGATTACACATAAATTCACTCACAATACAGCCATTGTGCATCTCTATCATTTCCTGTTTTTCCTGTATCAACTTGTACTTTTTGATTTCTTGTGCATCAAGATTAATGGCACCCATATCGTTCACGATGATGGCAATTTTATACTCAGCGTTTTTTGATTCGAGGATTTGCTTGAGCACTATTGACATGGAGCCAAATAGAGAATAATTTAAGATTAGATACGAAAGAAACAGGCCAATAGAGGGCATCCAAGTCATTGGAATAATGGAGATTGGCGCAATATTATTCTACAAAATAAACAGCAAACCCCTTATGTCCAGAAGACTTACGTGATGTCTTGCCTGCCCCCACTTTGGCACGATATGTGGCAAAAAGATGCAAGGATCAGATTATGCATCAATCAGAATACGTGCAAAGACAGTGGAAGCAATAACATGAACAGCTACTCACAAAAACCAGATAGGAGAGTGACGGGTAAAATCTTAGACTTGCCGCCAGCATCAGTGCCATCCTTCACCCCGGTGCCTTTTGCTTTTGTCTCTGTCACTGCCGCCGAAGACCTACCGCTTCCGTTGCTTTCCGCATCTATTTTTTCAACGCAAATGCGTTTGTTTGCTACTGGCTGAACGTCGTTGTGGTTGGTAGAGGAGGCAACCTTCATTATATTAAATTGCGCGCTGCTGTGTGCTGTGCTTTGTGTGTTGGGTTTGTGGATGGATTCTCGATGTCATTAACTCATGAGAATCATGAGGTAAGGCAGGACGTAAGGACAAGGTGTGTGATGATGTGTCTTTTGATTGGACTGCGGCGGCTGGTGCGTCTGTCCAGGCTGTCGTGCTGCCCTCAAGGCCGGCAGGCGTGCCTGGCTCGCGCGCGGGAATCTTTGCACCGCCCGCCCGCCCCGCCCCGGGCAGGGCCATGGCAGGGCCCCGGGGGCTGGATTTTCGGTTCGGTCCCGTATGGTGGGACTCGTGATAGAAGTACTAAGGTAAGGCCTGCGTCTGTCTGTCCTTTCTACGATACTCGAGAGAAGAGTCGTCTTCGGCGCCCATTTCTTTCGTGTAGAAATTTCTACTATTCCTACGTAGTTATGTGAGGGTACAAACTCCGGATGGATGGAGAGCGCTCCACTCTGCACTCTGCAGAGACCATGCTAATCTGGCTAGTACTACTAACTACTAGTAGCCCGTAAAAATGAAATCCAGCAGACTAACCTATTTGTATTAATGAATTATGCTACCATTTAGAGTGTGAGAGCTCAGGTTTCAGAATAATATGGGTTTACCTATGCCAACTCATCGGGCCACAGAGATATTGCATGCAGCTGATTAGCATGGGAACTACTAAACTAAAGCTAAAGTGGCCGTCGTGGTCCCCTGAATTTTACATGATATTCGCATGCTATTTGCATGATAAGTCACCATATCAGACATGGCGTAGACCACGTCTCTTCACGCGATTATTGTGGCCGGCGTCACCGTCACCGGACGACGACGCATGCCGGCCCTGCACCATTTTTAGTATGTCTTTCACAAATTCCATCGTAGCTTCTGTTTCCCGCCTTTTTCATACTTTTTTTATCAGCGTTATTTCTTAGCAACTCATCTCATGTTAAAGTGATCTCATACCAAGTACCGTGCGAGCACTAGGAGTACTGACACCCAGCAGCGTTCTTTTAGGTTTTACTAGACCACGCGATGTACCTAAGACTAAGATACGATAATTGGAGCAGGAAGCTTCAGCTTCAGTGTAAAAAAGGCAGGAGCTGGGCTTCCCTTTCAAAATGGCTTGGTGGATATCACTTTGAAGTGGGACCAGCCATGTCTGTGAGGACGTGCAGTGTCTGGATATTTTGGCAAATATGCAGAAATGCTTGTGTACCCTCATTGAACCATCACTTGGTAGCAAATCATATACAATCATTTAGAAGCAGAAATAAACATTTTATTTTTATATCATCAGAAAAATTCTCACTATGATGGTATTGATGCATATTGGTAACTTCCGCATGGCACTTTTATCCTCGCTCATAGATAAAATTGTTAGGCGGTAAATTGTTGGGTTGAGCGCGACACTCCCCAAAGCGTACGAGTCTTGGTGTCTAGGAATATGAGCACCTAGCTATGATAATGATGACAAGCAACATAATATAGAGTGGCTATGTTGATGTGGAGTGGATGGCAAAGGATTATATTGTGCAGTCAAAACAGAGTGTTTGGAACAAGGAAAATACTGTGGAAGCTCCTCTGGTTCACAGTGTGAAGAGTTTGCAGGAGCTAGAGTTTTGAGATTCTTTTTCCTCATCGTGAAACAATGGGGACAAAAAGTGCATTATGCATGTAGAAACATACCAGAGCACAACTCACAATCGCTGCTCATGGCGTTTAGCTAGCTTACGGGCGTCTGTTCGGCAGTCATAGGTGAAATACTTTCTCCGGGTCACGATCGTTTGAAGCTGATGTGACCTTTACTTCCAACCTCCGGGCCCCGACGCTGAGCAAAATAGTCGTGGCAGCAAAAAAAAGCCGCCGTCCTACCGCTATATGCTACCAATGTAACCCGTGTCAAGCATATGCGTTTCCGAATGAGGATTGCAATGCATCTGCTGCGCGTCAACTAGATTGCGGTATCGTTTGTTCAATGTCAGCCATGCTATCAGATTTTATTAATTCCAGCAGGGGAGAGGCAAAATATCAAAAATGATTTCAACACTAATGCACAAAAACCGCACAACAATCAAACGAGCAGATGTATCATGATATAGTATTATTGAAATCCAACAGAGGGCGGGGTTCTGTGTTTTTTGGAAGAGTATGCATGAACTTCCGTGTCTTTTGGGGGGATGAAAATACCAACCGCAGGGGGGGTGATTATTATCGAGGGGCTGCACATTGCATTCAATTCGTTTGAGGGTGGTTGGTTATTTAAAGGGATAGTCCAGAGTAATTTTGAGGGAATGATGAGTTACAATAGTCAACACACAGCCAAATAAGATAGCAACTTTTAGTAGAATCAACCCTCTTTGAATACATCTGAATATAAGGCAAGACTATCTTGTACATTAGTCATTACAATGTTAGATAATGCTTTTGCCATCTTTATTAGTTGTTGGTGTGAAGACATGCTTGCCATTTCTCAATTCAACACCTTTGGTACAGAAATATGGCTGAACGATACATTTTCTAGTATAATTGAATTGAAAAATGTCTTACCTAGAGATTTGAGAAGAGTTTGAGAACTTGCTAGCTTTGTTGTTCTATCTACTTCCTTGTGTTGAGTTCCTAACGTGGATAGAAATGCGCCAATCCATAAACAACCTGGCCACATTGGCGTAGGTTTAAATCGTAAAAGGCTAAACCTGCACAAATATTTGCAGAGATTTATGTACGATTTTTGTTTTAATTTTAAGAAGCAGGACTGTACTTCAAGCCGTGTGCCGATCTCCACTGATGCGATCCTCGACGATTTTGGCCATGATGAGAACACAATCGAACATAATAGAATGTGGAGACAGGCTCATTGAAGTGCCATTTTTGGTGATACACCCCCCATGAAAGTATGTTTGTATGACAACTCAGGGGCGTAGAATTCAATGGTGTCAATATCTAAGCCTGAAATTGGGTGCATTTGGGCAGTACTAGCAAAATCCCTAAACATACGCCAATATTGGCGTAGGTTGCTAAATCTACCGTACGTTTGGATTGCTATGTATGATGGTAAAATACGTACGTATGTACATGTACCATATTAAAACTCTGACGCCTCTCGATTGCGCTTATGATCACCGGCCCAGTGCCACAGCAAAGTTTCTTTCACCCCTCGACCCGTAGGCTCTTCATGAGCCCTCTTGAGTTCATATGCACACCCCCAGAACCCCATCACAAGTGATGACGCGATGAGCTTGTGCAATAACACGCCATCCTCCTTGCACCCCTCCAAACTCTCGCTTGGCGTCAGGAAATCCAAAATGGTAATGGGCACATCCCAGCATGATGCCAATTCCAGACAGGCCAAACGTCTAGTGCCAAACCGTGGCAGCAACCTATCACCAGCAACCCAGACCCGTTGGTCAATCCTGTTTCACGGAAACATGCCAATGGTGTGAATAGACATTGCATCCGCCATTGGAACTACGGCCTTAGTCACCACTAGATCACTTGGCAGGCCAAACATTTTTTTGAAGGGATCATGGGGATCACTCACCCGAATAATGAGATCCATGGCTGAGGCGGGGTCTCCACCAGGCACGGGAGAGAGAGGCCTAGAGGGACCCAATCCACCAACTGCCACCAACTCTTGGTAGTCCCACATAGGTTTGCATGATCATATACTCTGCAAACGGACAGGCCCACCCCACTTATCCTTCGCTCGTACAAATTATTGGTTTTACGTACTGTACTTTAGGTACGTACTATTTTGCTAGCTTCTACTAGTAAAACCCAACTCCTTAAGTAGACGTGCTGTGATGATGGACATCTCAAAGTCTGCTGAGATGTCCATCACAGCACGTCTACTTAAGGAGTTGGGTTTTACTAGTAGAAGCTAGAGTGGTTGTCCGCCCCACCTCCGCTGCTCCGTTAGGTACGTAACTTACGCAAGATACACAGTATCTAGGCTCAAATGAATGTCCGGCCGTCCACGCTCCAAAATACGTGACCCTGGAGCAGGGGTGTGTGAGCATAATGCCCCTCCGTTGTATAGAAAATGTGGGGTACACAATTAAACCGGTCTTAGTAGTTGATATGACCAATGTTGGACAGACCTTCAAAGTCTAAGAACACCATGCTCAGCCGATCTCATGTCAACTTGTGTCCAACGCTCCGAAACACCAACAAGGAGTAAACAACTATGAGCTGAACGCTTATCCCCATGGACAGTAATGCCTTTTATGTACCAACCCACTACAAGCATCACCTTGTCTGGGTGACTGTGGACGCATAGATCCAGGCGGTAGATGCATACCTTTTGACCATAGACTTTACCCGAGCAAATGTATGAGCCCTCAGGATTATGATAGTATAGTCCCTGCGGTTCCTCTCCACCCATGCTGGTTCACTTTGTCCAAGGCTTCTCTTGGTGTGGAGTTTGGAAATCTTCCTGTCGGATGCCGTCATATACCAGTCTGGACTGTTTATCGGCATTTGGGGTGACTACATCTATTGCTCTCATACTTCCATGATAGAAACAGGCCAACTAGATACCTCCGCCGACAGATCGCTGTCTAATGTGACATCATCCATTACCAACCCTTCCTCCTCCAAACCCTGTCTTGTATCGAAATTTCCCAAAGCCCTACTGGGTGCAACCCCCCCCAGAAACCCCTCACCATGAGCCACATATACAAAGGGTGATAAATGACCACGAGAAAACTCACCTTCGTCTCCCCCTGGCGTCGTCCTTTCTTCACCAGTCATTGAGAGGCTAGACGCAGACAACCTTGACTCTGTATCCGAATTCAGCATGCCACCCACCCTTGCCTGAGGAGAAGATGAAGACATGACACCACAAGAACAATCTTGGCAGAAAAACAACGGGAGATAGAATGGTTAGAATTGTTTCGACCGGCTGACTGTTTCCGCAGGGGAGATAAGATATTTATCTCCAACCCCGGCTTTAACACATCAGTCCTTACTCGATTCTCTGTACTACTGAGTCTTCTCCCAATCTCGTTCACTTGAATAAAAGTGAGCTTCATTTGCATGTTGTCTCCCATGACCTCCTCTTCATTGGCTCTGTGGACCCTTAAATTGGTCCTGGCCACACAGCATTTCATTGGGGCCATGCATTGTCCTGTCGATGTCCAGACCCCCTCTCCTGTCTATCTCTTTGTGACCATTTTGTGAGACCTGATAGTGCAGTCATGACACAATCATTGCCGCATATCCTCTCTCAACATCATTACCTATTCAAGGATCCTATATACTCTGGTACAAAATGTCATTTGATTGTGTGACGTGGCGAATCTGAACACCTAATAATGTCGCCTACAGGATTAACTGGAGGATTTTCAGTAACACTTCCCTTATTTGTGCCGTGTAGTCTACTAAAACAGGGCGTGACTCCCCTCTTTCAACCGTGCATGCTAACAATCAACCGCGTCGGTCGTCAGACAACATGCGTCCTCGATTTACCGGCTGTCACTGACATTTAACGTCATTCGCTGCCTTCCACAAACAAATTTTGCCCACCAATAAACAAAAATTTGGCAACATGTGTGTGCCGTGTCATCCCCACCCTTTCTCATACACATGCACAGTGGCGTTCCTAGAGGTACACTTACCAATTATTGGTTCCCGCCAATATTTGTTGGTTCCCGCCAATATTTTGGATATTTATTGTGCGCACGCTCTCTTTCGCACTCACAGAATGTGTGGTTGTTGGTTGTTGGTTGTCGGTGGTCCTGCCATGGTCTAATGGCCATCACAATTATTGTATCTACCTACCTAGACCTACGATGCCATGTCCTAACTGCGATTCTCGCCTCTACATTCTGCCATACTTATGGGTTGGTATTGTAGGTGGTATCGTGCAATATTGTATGGTAAACCGAAAAGAATATTTGTGGTTGTTGGTTGTCAGTGGTCCGGCCATGGTCCAATAATTTTTGGCAGGTTCTCGCGCGCTCTCATGCAGGTCCGATGGTCATCACAATTATTGTATCTATT